>JARYGA010027340.1:0-69875 GCA_030545235.1 Helianthus tuberosus
TCAACATAAGTAACTAGTTATTAAAGTCATTAATACAAAACCAAATAAAAAGTGCAAAAGATTAGAAATAAAAAGTATTATACTAGACACTTTGTCTTCACCAAGTGATGTAAGAGACTTAGGCAAACATGGCCTTGATTGTCAAGAACTCTTACGATCAATCTTGGATCCCGAGACGACTCACACACTCTACGATGGACAATGGATGATGGTGGTGGATGATGGTGTTATGGTGGTGGTGGGTGGTGGATGAAGTGTGAGAGAGGTGGTGTGCCAAGGGATGAGTTGAAATGAAACCAAGCACTCCTATTTATAGGCTGAACAGAAGGCTGGGCACGGCCCGGTGTCCGCTGGGCACGGCCCCGTGCCTGTCTGACACTCTCTCTCTTCATTAATTGTAATTCGCAATTACAATTAATGCGCCTGCAGTACTTTCGCCACGCCCCCGTGCTCACTGGACACGGACCCGTGGTGGGCAATAGAAGCTTCTATAGGTTTGTCTTTTCTGCTGCTTCTTGGGCACGGCCCCGTGCTGGCTGAGCACGGGGCGTGTTCAGTCTTCTGTCTTCTCTATTTTGCTTGGGAAGATGCCGTTGAGGGGTCGGGCAGTCCACTTATGTTCCTTTCCTTGTATTTATGTTAGATTTAGCTGTCTTTTTGCTTCTTTTGTGAATTTGAGCTCATTTAATCCTGAAAATACAAAAGGAAGACAAAAACACTCTTTTTCCAACATTAGTACTAAAAAATGGTTAGTTTTATGCCTCATTTGATGTAATTTATATGTTGCATTTTACACACATCAAATACCCCCACACTTGAACTTTTGCTTGTCCTCAAGCAAAACTCTTTAATATGTGGCTTACACTCCCAAATGGAATAGGTAGAAGAGAAGGTTTTGGGCTTGTTGTAGAGTGTCGGGATATCCAAGATCTTTTTGGGTTTTATTTTTGTCTATTTACAATCCTATTCGTAATGATTTATTTAGAACGTTTCATAGGAGAAATTACTTATTTGGGCATAACATACCTTTTTTAAAACTCCATTTATATACAAGTTCACATACCTCACGGGAGAAATCACTCACACTCGGCCGAAGGTGTATTTTTAGTGAATCACTCGAGAGCAACCTGGAACTTATTCCTACCATAGGCTTGCCAAGCAATCAATCCTCCTCCTTTTTAACTTTTATACCTTTGTAGATATCAAGAGGACTTTGTAGGTTAAGGGTTAGGCTTGGGTTAAAGGTAGGTGGTTGGGGTAGTGGTTAGTGGTTAGTAGAAAAAGGGCGAAAAGCGTAACAAGTGTCGGTTTTCGTAAGACTTTCTATTTTTGTAACTCTTATTTTGATGAAGCTATTATTCAAACAAAGTTATTTTTGATGAACTTGTTTGTTTATTTTCTTTTTGCTTCATCATCAACACACTTTTTTTTTTCATCATACGAAAAACCGAACTTGTTACTAAAACAAAGAGTTAAAAATGAAAAAGGTTTTGGTGGGTAAAAGGGTTTTTTGGTTTGGGTGATGAAATGAAAAGGTTTAGGCTCAAAGGGGCTAACTAGGGGGATTTTTGGGTAGGTGGTAAAAGAAAAAGAAAATAATGGTGTAGAAATAAAAAGGGTTAGTCCTAATGCCTCCATCATTTACTTACTCGGGTTTAAGTTGATAAGGACCGGGAATGTATCGTCATGGCAAGTTCTAGAGTCGTAAGAACCAAGCGGCTATTCACACAAGAAACGAAAAATGAGCATTTAGTTTTAATGATATGTAATTGTGCTCAATAAAGGCTCAAAACTCACTTTTGTGGGAATGGGTTTTTATGTGATCAAGTATATATAATCAAATTTTAACTAAGTTTGCCATGCCTTTTCATAATTTTCTTATGTTGGTTCTTTTTATCACTACGCTATCGGTTGTAAATTTGTAAAAATATAACCTTTTTGAGAACTTGAATTTCCCGAATTAAACCTAGACAAGTAAGAAAAATGAAATTTTTTTTGAAAAAATTTGGGGTGATTAGCGGTTCCAATAGAGTTTTGTGTAAGGCTTGTATTTAGGACTTGCAAAATTCAAGGTTTTAGCATCCCCCCCACACTTAAATTACACATTGTCCTCAATGTGTCCCAAAAATAAAATTTTAGGTTGATTAGATGTGTAAAAAGGTGTAAAAAGCAAAAATTGTGCGTTACTGGCAGCCTGGACACGACCCCGTGTTGAGTGGACACGACCCCGTGTTTAGGTGCCAGTAACGAGAACTTACAGAAGGTGAACACGGGGGCGTGTTGGGTGGACACGGCCCCGTGTCTGACAAAAATCTGCAGGTCAGTAACCCAACAGCAGGTCTGGGAGGTGAGCACGGGGGCGTGTTGGCTGGACACGTCCCCGTGTGGATAGTCTGTAAGCCTGAAAAACAGGTTTCTTCCCCCGTCTTTTCCATCCTGGTCCTATAAGTGCTGAGGCTTAGCATTCCAAGCCTCGGTTTGTACCTGTTTCATCACTTAATACCACACCAAATAACACAAACATCCTACATTACCATCGTTAATTGTTCCAAGCATAAAGCAAAAGAAAAAGAAAAATGAAACGGAAAATAAAAGAAGTCAAGGAAAGTAAATTGTTCAACATTTGGCACGCAGGCCACCAATTGTTCGATAGATAAAGGGACTTAAACCTGTGGAGTCATCAATCCGGTCCTGCTCCTCCAAACCCCCTACTCCATATCCTCATCGCTATCATCACCTCCATCCCCATGCCCCGCCATATACTCCCGGATGCTTCCGATATCATCTTGTATATCGTTGATGTTGCGTTCAATGGCTCCGACCCGGTGGTAAGTGTTGTTGGCGAGGTTGTAGGCGTTCCTGGTACACATGAGGTTTTCCTGCATAAGATCATGTAAGCTTTGAAAATTAGGAAAACCGCCTCCTTGTGAGGAGGATTGACCCGGATCACCATGGGGTTGATACTGGTAGTGGGGAGGTGGTGCGTGAAGAACTAGGGCCTCCTGCGGGTTCCATGCATAGCCTTGCGTCCTTTGGAAACTCACTGTTCCGTCTTCCGCCTCATAAAGTAAGTTCATGGCTCGGCAAATGTGGTAGTCAACTCGTCCCGACCATGGGCTTCTTTCAAAGGCCCTTGGAATTCGCGTGTAATGCTTGAAAAGACGGTACACCCATCCTCCGAAGAAGATAGGTGTTGGAGCGCGAGCAAGGCGGTTGAGATGCATGTTTCGTAACAGGAGATATGGAACATCGAGAGGCTTCCGGTTATGAATACAGTGAAGTACAAGCAAATCTTTCAACCCTACAACGCCGCTACTGTCGTGACGTTGGTTCAGAGAGTAGGTGAGAAGCCTGTGAATGTAGCGATAGAGCGGATCCCTTAGCTTCGTACTCTTGGTGCTACTAGGGTTGTAGATTCCTTCACCGATTTGAGCCCATGCGGCTTGTCTTTCATTTTCATCCAAGTCTCGTAATCCCCCGGTATTTTCTTCGTTTCCCGATTCCTCTTCTTGGTATAGCCCTATTATGGCTCCAAACTGTGCCATGGAGATCGAGTACATTGTCCCTCCACACCGAAATACAACCCCTTCATTGTCGAATGGGTCACACCTTGAAGTGAAGTTGAAGGTACTGTAGAACTCCATGGTGCATTGATGCACCGACCGAAGCCTAGTGTTTAATGCAACAGCTAGTGGTCCCGTAACGATGTTGTTGAATCGGTCCAGCTGGTTTACCAAGGTTAACAGGTCCGTGCAAGCTCTCCTGTGGTACTCCTCGGGTCTTGTTTGAAGTATCTCGTACCTTGCCCTTGCATCGAGCTCACTTTCATTGAACCTTGTGAACTTTGCCATCTGAAAGAATACACCAAAAATTTCACGAAACAATGAGATTTTTTTTTAAAGAAACTGCAAACAGCGGGCTGGACACGACCCCGTGTCCAGCGGACACGGCCCCGTGTCCAGAGGTCTGCTACTCAAAAACTTCATTTTTTGACCCGGTTTCGAAAACTTGAAAATTTTTGGTCCAATAGGTGCGGTTTCCCCCGAAAATGAAACCCTAAGTGTCGTTTTTCCCAAAATATCCCGTTTACCCTATCAATTTTATATTTTTCGGTTCAAGAACAAGGGTTTGGGGTTTTTTTTGTAAGAAATCGGGTGAATCTATGAACAATTTAAGTGTATTTACTTTCCTTAACACTAATCTAACTAAATGCAAACAGATTTAGGCAAAAATTTGAGGTTCGATCCAGATGAACTTCAAGAACCCTAGATTTTTCCCCAAATTTGTGGTGTTTTAACTACATGCAAGTAACTAATCTAACTACTAAGAGTGATAGAATCATACCTTGACGTTGTTAGACCGATAGGAGACGTCGAAATTTCACGAAAAATCGCCTGGAACCAGAGCTTTTTCGGGGAAACGGGGCGTGTGGAATGAAGAAACTGTTTTGAAAAAGGGGTTTTATCCCGTCTGCAGCGCGAACACGGCCCCGTGTCCAGCGGACACGGCCTCGTGCCGAGCGTTTTTTTTTTTTTTTTTTTTTTTTTAAGTGCTCGTGTGAGTGCCCCTTTTTCCCATAAGCTATGGTTAGAAAACTTACCGCTTTATTTTATCGTCTCAATCGTTCGTAACTTACCAGGCATGATGTTTTTATTCTTCCACCGTTTGAAGCGAGATTTCTTCTTCCTCATCATCAATGAATCCTTGATAGAGTTTCAGCCGTTGACCATTGACTTTAAATGGTGGCCCATTTCGAGATTTAATTTCTACTGCACCGTGTGGAAAAATATGGGTGATGGAAAAAGGTCCTGACCACTTAGACTTTAATTTACCAGGAAACAATCGAAGTCGTGAATTAAACAAAAGAACTAAATCTCCTACCCGAAATTCATTAGGTTTAATATGTTTGTCATGCAAATTTTTCATTCTTTCCTTATAAATTTCAGAGTTTGAGTATGCATAATTCCTAAGCTCGTCTAATTCATTTAATTGACAAAATCGGTTTTTACCAGCAAATTCTAAATCTAAGTTTACATTTTTTATTGCCCAGTAGGCTTTGTGTGCAATTTCTACTGGCAAATGACAACTTTTTCCATAGACTAGCTTATATGGGGTTGTACCTATTGTTGTTTTGTAAGCAGTTCGAAAAGCCCATAAAGCATCGTCTAATTTATCTGCCCATTCCTTTTTATTTAACCCTACAGTTTTTTCGAGTATTCGTTTTAAACCTCTATTAGTCACTTCGGCCTGCCCGTTTGTTTGAGGATGATATGCTGTTGAAACCCGGTGATAGACCCCATATCTTGTTAAAAATTTTTCAAGTTGGTGGTTGCAAAAGTGGGTACCTCTATCACTTATTAAAGATTTAGGTGTGCCAAAACGAGAGAATAATTTTTTCAGAAATTTTACCACGACTCTTCCATCATTTGTTGGAAGTGCCTCGGCCTCGGCCCATTTAGACAAGTAATCTACTGCCACAAGTATATATTTGTTTCCTTTCGATGGTGGAAAATGTCCCATAAAGTCGAGTCCCCACACATCAAAAATTTCACAAACAAGAATGCCGTTTTGTGTCATTTCGTTTTTGGAAGAAATATTACCTGTTCTTTGACAAGCATCACATGTTTTTACAAGACTTTGGGCGTCTTTGTAAATAGTTGGCCAATAAAATCCTGAATCAAATACCTTTCGTGCGGTACTAGCAGCACCATGATGTCCTCCGTATGGACCTTCATGACAATGGCGGAGAATTCTTCGTGCTTCACTACCATGTACACATCGTCGGACGAGTTGGTCAGCACACATTTTGAAAAGATATGGATCTTCCCAAAAGTAGTGTTTCACATTGGCAAAGAATTTTTTTCTTTGATGATGTGGCCATCCTTTTGCGACTATACCGCTAGCTAGGTAGTTAGCATAGTCGGCGTACCATGGTTCTTCCTTATATTCCACCATTTCCAGGGACTCAGTTGGAAATTTTTCGTTGATTTGCTCGTCCCTGGTTGCCTCTAAAGCTGGGTCTTCTAAGCGTGAAAGATGATCTGCTGCGGTATTTTCTGCTCCTCTTTTGTCCTTGATTTCAATGTCAAATTCTTGGAGGAGTAGGATCCACCTAATCAAACGTGGCTTTACGTCTTGCTTTTTGAAGAGATATCGAATGGCTGCATGGTCTGTATAGACTATAGTTTTAGAAAGAACAAGATAAGAACGAAATTTATCAAAAGCAAATACCACAGCTAGTAATTCTTTTTCAGTTGTTGTGTAATTTTCTTGTGCATCATTAAGTGTTTTACTAGCATAATAAATTGGGTGGAAATGCTTTTCTTTTCTTTGTCCCAAGACAGCTCCAACTGCAAAGTCACTAGCATCACACATGATTTCGAAAGGAAATTTCCAATCAGGCGCTATCATGATAGGTGCATTGACTAACATTTCCTTTAGGGTTAGAAATGCTTTATTGCAATCTTTGTCAAAGATGAAAGGAGCATCTTTTTCAAGTAATTTCGTTAGAGGTCTAGAGATTTTAGAAAAGTCTTTGATAAACCGCCTATAGAATCCGGCATGCCCTAGGAAACTTCTGATAGCTCGTACGGAGGATGGAGGTGGTAATCTAGAAATGGTATCTATTTTGGCTCGATCCACCTCCATTCCTTCGCTTGAGATTTTGTGACCGAGTACTATTCCCTCCGTTACCATGAAATGGCATTTTTCCCAATTAAGGGCGAGGTTAGTTTCCTCACATCGGGATAGCATTCGTTCAAGGTTATCGAGGCATTGGTCATATGAATCCCCAAAGATAGAAAAGTCGTCCATAAAGACTTCCATTGTCTTTTCTATCATGTCGTGAAAAATGGCCACCATGCAACGTTGAAATGTTGCGGGGGCATTACATAGACCAAACGGCATGCGTCGATAAGCAAAAGTTCCATAGGGACATGTGAAGGTTGTCTTTTCTTGGTCTTCGGGTGCTATCGGGATTTGAAAGTAACCTGAAAAACCATCCAAGAAACAATAAAATTTATGACCGGATAATCTTTCTAACATTTGATCAATGAAGGGTAAAGGAAAATGATCCTTTCTTGTTGCTTCATTTAATCGTCTATAATCTATACATACTCTCCATCCTGTGACGGTTCTCGTTGGTATTAGTTCATTCTTTTCGTTAGTTATTACCGTCATACCTCCTTTCTTTGGAACTACTTGGATAGGACTCACCCAAGGACTATCGGATATAGGATAGATAAGTCCAGCGTCAAGTAGTTTGATGAATTCGTTTTTAACCACTTCTTGAACATTTGGATTTACTCGACGTTGTGGTTGTATGACCGATTTGTAGTCATCATTCATCAAAATTTTGTGTGTGCACATAGAAGGACTAATTCCTTTTATGTCTACAAGTTTCCAAGCTATTGCATTTTTGTGTTTTTTCAAAAGATTAATTAATTTTTCTTTTTCTAAGTTATCTAATTTAGATGAAATAATTACAGGTAAATTACCATCCTTGTCTAGAAAAGCATATTCCAAACCTTTTGGAAGTTCTTTGAGCTCAAGTGGTGGGTCTTTGGGAGACTCCTTATTTGGTTGCTCATTTCGATCAAGAACTTTAAAAGTTTGTTCTATGGCGACCTCTTCTTCAACAAAGTGGTCAATCTCTTCACTTGTATCGGGTGGTTCATCTTCATCTTCAATTAGGGGGTCATTATTTCCGAATGGATATTTCATTGATCGTTCGAGATCGACACTTCTTTTAAATGCCCCTAATTGAAGAGGTAGATTGTTGAACTTCCGGTTTTTCAAAGCTTCGTGAGTTTTTACAAATGGTCGTCCCAACACTAGAGGAGCGTCATCGAGGATGACAAAGTCGGTTGGGATTACCATTTGATTTGCTTGAACCAAGACATCTTCAACTATACCGATTGATTTTATTATTTTCCGATTGGATAGAAAAATGGGTATTTGAAGTGGAGAAAAATCACTAATACTTAATTTTTCGAAAATGTAGTTAGGCATTATGTTAACACAAAGATCTTTATCAATGGTGACATTACTAATAAACGAATTTTGAAAGAAACATGGAACCAGTGTAATGTTAATTTCAAATGGGTCTTCTTTTATTAGTGTAGTTTGATCATTAGTTAACTTAACACTTACTGTTTCGTCAATTTTAGCGTTAGTGTTTAACTCTTTTAAAAACTTAGCATGAGTGGGTACTAAACAATGATTTTCAAAAGATGGTGACAAGAGATTAATTTCTTCAAAATTAGACTCTTCTTGAATTTTAGCGTTGTCGGACTCACCTTTTTCCTTGTTTAACTCATGTGTAGGTTTTTCACTTATTTGTTCTTCCATTTTAACACTTTTAGTTATCTCTTCCTTTTTTAGTTCTTCTCTTGCGCGGGACTCCTCTTCCCTTGCGCGAGCTTCTTTTATACATCGATCGATAACTCTAATGTGTTCTAATATCCTATCGGTCACTTCGGTTATAGAAAAAGAATCATTATTTCCTAAGCTTGAATCCGGTTGTTCGACCCTTTGTTCCTCATAATACCCATATGAAGTTGATGGTTTACACCATTGTCCTTCATTATAAGCATATGATGGATAAGGTTCGTAATTTTGTTCTTCATAATACTCATATGAGGTGGGTTGTTCACACCATGGTTCCTCATAATAAGCATATGAAGGTGGTTGCTCATATCTTGGTTCCCCAAAGTATGAGTAAGAAGGCTCATACCTTGGTTCATCAAAATATGAGTATGAGGGAGGAGGTTCATACCTTTGGTCTTCATAGGATGTGTATGAAGTTGATGGCTCGTACCTGGGCTCCTCATAGTAGGTGTATGAATTGGATGGTTGATATGAGTGATTATTTTGAATCGAGCGTGCATTACGACAATTAGTGCAATAATTACCCCTATAATCATCCTCATCATAGGTGTAGTTGTAACCTCCTGAGTATTGATCCATAAGAATCACTCAGTAGACCACAACCAAGTCTCGAGATCAGAAAACAAAAATAAAAACGGAAACAGAAGCTGGACACGGCCCCGTGTTCAGTGAGCACGGCCCCGTGTTCAGGATCTGTATCTGGGCGTTTTAATTAAATTTATTGATTTCGTTGAGCACGGGGCGTGTTCAGTGAGCACGGCCCGTGTTCAAGCTACTGTTACTGGGTATTTTTATGAAAATGTGCAGCACGGCCCCGTGTTCAGTGAACACGGCCCCGTGTACAGGCTACTGTAAATGCAAAACTAAACTAAAATGCAGAAAAATGTGCTCGCTTTTAAAAAGGTTTTGAAAAACTGATTAGGCCGTCGATTTTAAGCTTTCTTAAAATCCTTGTGTCCCCGGCAACGGCGCCAAAAACTTGATGTGCGGTAAAGTGTCGTATATATTAGGTGTATATTTTAAGCCCCTTTAACACTTATTTTAGCCAAGTTTTAAATTTATAAAACACGATATTTTACTAACACTAAACACACATATGGGCAAGTGCACCCATCGTGAGCGTAGTATAGCGTTGGTAAGATACCGAGGTCGTCCAAGGACACAAGAGCTTTTAATACCGGTTTATCCTCAACGTCTAACCAAAATAAAAAGTTTAGAAAAAACGTTTTAAGTTAAGAAAAATAAAAACTAACTAAAATGCTGAAAAATAAAATAAAAGAAAAACAGATAGACAAGATGAATCACTTGGTTCCGACTCGTATCTAGTATAACCTTTGATTATTTCCGCACTTTTGCACATAATTAAGAGATTATCTTAGTTATTGTAGTAGGCCCCTCTTTTGAAGGTGACGTTACCCTCACCCCAGTAGTTTGAGTCAGCAAGGATACAATCCTAAAAGGGTGGATTATTGGAAGATAATGAATTAAGTTATTAATGCAGTATTGTGGTAGGCCCCGCTTTTGGCGGTGACGTTACCCTCGGCTAAGTAGTCTGAGTCATCCGGGATACAGTCCTAAATAGCCGGGTTATAGTATTAATAGTAGTTAACTTATGAGGGGATCAAAGAGTTTGGACCCCCGCCATCCAATACCGTGAAGTATTGAAGGAGGTCCTACTAAATTTGACCCAGGTCCATTGCAGGACCTCTAAACGCTGAACAATGGCAAGACCTTTACCAAACCGTTCCCTTAACCCCCGACCAGGTAGCCAACATACCTCCATATAGACCGTGGAGATATGAATGGTGAAAATCTTTTATTTTATATAGACAGTAAAATAATGCCAAGACACCACGGACAAACGATAAGGAAAGATCACCTTCAACATAAGTAACTAGTTATTAAAGTCATTAATACAAAACCAAATAAAAAGTGCAAAAGATTAGAAATAAAAAGTATTATACTAGACACTTTGTCTTCACCAAGTGATGTAAGAGACTTAGGCAAACATGGCCTTGATTGTCAAGAACTCTTACGATCAATCTTGGATCCCGAGACGACTCACACACTCTACGATGGACAATGGATGATGGTGGTGGATGATGGTGTTATGGTGGTGGTGGGTGGTGGATGAAGTGTGAGAGAGGTGGTGTGCCAAGGGATGAGTTGAAATGAAACCAAGCACTCCTATTTATAGGCTGAACAGAAGGCTGGGCACGGCCCGGTGTCCGCTGGGCACGGCCCCGTGCCTGTCTGACACTCTCTCTCTTCATTAATTGTAATTCGCAATTACAATTAATGCGCCTGCAGTACTTTCGCCACGCCCCCATGCTCACTGGACACGGCCCCGTGGTGGGCAATAGAAGCTTCTATAGGTTTGTCTTTTCTGCTGCTTCTTGGGCACGGCCCCGTGCTGGCTGAGCACGGGGCGTGTTCAGTCTTCTGTCTTCTCTATTTTGCTTGGGAAGATGTCGTTGAGGGGTCGGGCAGTCCACTTATGTTCCTTTCCTTGTATTTATGTTAGATTTAGCTGTCTTTTTGCTTCTTTTGTGAATTTGAGCTCATTTAATCCTGAAAATACAAAAGGAAGACAAAAACACTCTTTTTCCAACAAGGAGTTGGAACAAGGAGTTTAATAAAACCTTATATTCAATAAATTTAGACACTTATGTTTTTCTGTTGAGACCGTTATGTCATTTGGGGATTTTTGTTTTAAACCTATGGAATATATGTTTTAATTAAGTTATTAATTATCTCTGATTACCGAATTGTGTAACACGTCAGCCCTAATCGGGGCGGGGTGTTACACTAAAAGTTGAGAAAATACAAAAAAAATTATGTCAAAATGTAAGTCAACTTAAGTTTATATCGACATTTAAATAAAAATAAGGACGTAAAAGTCGATTAAAAAGTATTTAGAAAGTTAAGAGGTTGTAAGAGTCAATGCTGAAAATTAAAGGTTAAAAGTAAAAAAAAAAAGCAAAAAGAAAAAAAAATAGTTAAAGGGTTGTCAGTGTGAACACTGAAAGTTCTCTCGAAACATAAATCAACTTAAGTTTACATCGACACGTAAATAAAAATAAAGACGTAAAACTCGGTTAAAAAGTATTTAGAAAGTTAAGGGTCGTAAGAATTAATACTGAAAGTTAAAGGTTAAAAGTAAACAAAAAAATAAAAAGACAAAAAGACAAAGTCAAAGATAAAAAAAAAATACTGTAGCACTATTCACAGAGCCGTTCCCAATACTCGAAAAAAAATTTAGGCCTCGGGCGACGAAAAAAATTGGGTCCAAAATTATTGTTAAGGGTAAATGAATTACAAAAATAAAAACTTATTGATGGAGGAAGACTCAAACTTGAGACCTTTACATTATTTTGTGATGGTTTTTGCCACTACACCACCAATACTTTTTTTGTATAATAAACGGATAAATATACTAAATATATAATCTATTATATATAATAAATGAAAGTGATTTGGGTAACGTGTCACTTAATTAGGGCATCCTCGGTTCTGTTTTCCCGCCCAACAGTACCACACTTCCATCCCTTTTATACTCCATCCGTCTCCTTTTTTTTCCTTTTCAAAACCCTGAATCTGAATCTTCTTCTCCTTCTCCTGTACTCTTCTCCCTTCTTAATCAAAGATCAAACCAAATCATCTCATCATGAATCATTCAGCCTTTGTAATTTTCATGTCTGATTATACCATGAAGAGGTAATATCTGGCTTTTGTAATTATCATCCCGAGCTATAGTTGGGAAAATTCTTTCATCTTCTTCGTCGGCAAGGTTCTTCTATTTGAGGTTTGATTTGTATGTTTATAGATCTGTGTTGATTTCTTTTTATTTTCATACAAAGTTTTAATTAAACCCTAATTTCTAATCGTAATCTCATCATATGGTTCCAGGGTTGTTGTCATCGATGGTCATCAAAGTTGAAATCCGCTTACCTGCGGATAGATTTCCTTCATGAACTGGTATGTTTGAATATGTTTAGAAACTAAGGGTTTTTTTTCTTAACGGTGATGATATGAGTACAACATATGTTGATTATTGATCTTTGAATATGTTCACCGATTATTCTTTTTGAAATTAGGGTTTCAATTGCTTGAGATTTGAATCTTCCGATTGTTGAAGCCTTTGAAGCCGATCCTTTTAAATTTCCAGTTCCCAAGGTATTATCTGTTTGTAACAGCAGTGGTTCAGTATCTACAGTGGATTCAACATCTACTGTGGACTCAACATCAGGTGTTTGCTATTATTGTTTGATGTTGTTTGCTATTGTTGTTTGATGTTGTTTGCTATTATTGTTTGATGTTGTTTGCTATTATTGTTTGATGTTGTTTGCTGTTGTTGTCAAGTAAGGTAAAAATGGTCATTCTAATTACCTGAATATTGCGTATGATATCCTTTTAATTTTAATCGCCCAACAAGTTTTTTGGTTTGTTTCTTTCATATTTCATTATGATTTGTATGCTTTTAGGGTTTGATTTTATATTGGTCATCACATTAATGGTGAGTACTCAAGAATATTAGATGGTTTACTTAGTTTTATTTTGGGTATTTTTGGATGATTTCATGCATTTCTTTAGATAGTTCATGATTGAAGATGCAGTTGAAGGGATCATTTAAGTGAAATGAATGTTGATTTATCAGAAGATGCAGTTGAAAGTATCTTAAATAAGGTAATAATTGCATTACATCCCTGTTTGCTATTATTGTTTGATGTTGTTTGCTATTATTGTTTAATGTTGTTTGCTATTGTTGTCAAGTAAGGTAAAAATGGTCATTCTAATTACCTGAATATTGCGTATGATATCCTTTTAATTTTAATCGCCCAACAAGTTTTTTGGTTTGTTTCTTTCATGTTTCATTATGATTTGTATGCTTTTAGGGTTTGATTTTATATTGGTCATCACATTAATGGTGGGTACTCAAGAATATTGGATGGTTTACTTAGTTTTATTTTGGGTATTTTTGGATGATTTCATGCATTTCTTTAGATAGTTCATGATTGAAGATGCAGTTGAAGGGATCATTTGAGTGAAATGAATGTTGATTTATCAGAAGATGCAGTTGAAGGTATCTTAAATAAGGTAATAATTGCATTACATCCCTGTTGAAAAATAGAATTGATAAATTTAGGGAAAGCGAGGTTGAAAGATGTTAACCCAATAGTGGAGATCTCATTCTACAGTTTTGATAAATTAAGGGTATTCTCATATAATTCTTCCTAGATGCTTCCAATGAAGCGGCACTTTGGCATCTGTTGTCTTCAAACATCTATTATCTATTATCCATTCTATCTATTATATATAATAAATGAAAGTTATTTGGGCCACGTGGACCAAATCACTTTCATTTATTATATATAATAGATAGAATAGATAATAGATAATAGATGTTTGAAGAACAACAGATGTCCAAAATGTGGATTCTTTGGAAGCAGCCAGGAACCATTATACGAGAATACCCTTAATTTATCGAAGCTGTAGAATGAGATCCTCCACTGTTGAATTATCATCTTTCAACCTCACTTTCCCTAAGTTTATCAATTCTATTTTTCAACAGGGATGTAATGCAATTATTCCTCTCAATCAAATAGACCGACCCTTGCTTCCTCTCAAAGTGTTATGGAATGGTTATAACAGCTGATCATGCTAAGGACTGTTATAACTAACCACTGCTCCTTATAAATACTGATGGACTTAAAGACTGATGAGGCCTATCCACTGTTGAAGACAAATCCCTGTTAAAGTTCCATGTGCTAAGGACTGTTATAACCCATTTTTAGAAGAAAAAAAATTGTTGATATGTGGTTTCCCTTCATAATGGTATGTGTTTTTGTTTTTGATTTTTACTGAATTTTTGTTATCTGAGTTGTGACTAAATGATGATTGTGAATGATCTGCTGCAGATGATGATTATGATTGTTCTACTGTTGTTTCCAGTATCATTGTTCCAACATCGTTTAAAGTATGTGTTTTTTGCTACTCCAATTTTGAATTTTTTTTGTTTTTTATTTTGAAGTGATATACTCTAATTCTCGCTTTATATTTTAGTCTAATCACAGTTGTTTGAAATTCATTCAATCTGCTGCGGGTTATTATAGGTTTGTATTAAAAGAAGCATACAGTTAAATTAAACACAAAGAAATATTTTTAAATCTACATTTAAAATAATTTTTGTTGGTGACTAAATGATGATTATATATGACTCTGGGCAGATGATGATGTAGAAGCCGCAGTAGTTCCTACTAAACGCAAGAAAGCATCTGCTATTGTTGTAAGATAAGATTTTATCTTACTAGAGTAATGGTCTTTCCTGCCTTTTTTGTATTAAAAGAAGCATAAAGTTTGGTTTAAAGCAGCTCTTTATGAACAAAGTTAAGGATTAAGTATATGAGGACAGGGCTACTCTTCAACAGCTGAAGAAGTGTTTTCATGTACTGCATCTTGGTCTGTTCACGAGAGATCTGGTTTCTATAAATCCTGCTGTTGATGCATTGAGTACTTCCGTGGAGTTCATGGCGATTTTCGAAGATATACTTTGATGGAGTTTTAAGCTAAAAGCACTAAATTTTTGCTGTTAGGTTCGTAAATTTCTTGGTGTTGTTCTTAGATTTTAAATTGTTGCTTTTAGATTCGTAAATTTCTTAGTTTCGTTTTCTTGAATTCTATGTAATTTTGTAAAGAAGTAAAATAACAAACAATGGTTTGAACATCTGTTTGCATTTTGGTCAATATATAATGGAAACCCATGTTATGTTGAACAGTGTTTTTAAGAGGAAAACAGTGTGAGAAGACAGTAGATCATATTAAGTTAAACATCTGTTCAGGGTTAAACAGATGTTTGGCTTTCTATATCAGAGGTTTGACCTTAAACAGATGTTTGGCCATAAACAGATGTTTGACCTTAAACATATGTTTTACCTTAGACAGATGTTTCGCCTTCTGTATCAGATATTTGGACTTAAATAGATGTTTGACCTTAAACAGATGTTTGGCCATAAACAGATGTTTGGCCTTAAACCAAACATCTGTTTAAGGTCAACATCTATTTCACTATTCGCCAACATTTGATTGACTTTTGGTCAACATCTGTTTGAATTTTGGTCAACATCTTATTTTTTAAACAAGTACAAAAACAAACATTTTTACAAAATCCCAAATCACCCTACCATTTAAGTGCATTGAAGTAAAAGTGGAAATGATATTATTCATGTGGTCCTGTTGTGGTTTTGTTTGACCTCTAATATGGGTTCCTGATCTAATCCGGTGATTTGAAGACATTGTTGTTTCATGTTTATACTAATAAATAAAAATCAAGTACACTTGGATGATTATTAAGCTCCTCATTTTGATTGTTTGGGTATAGTATTCTTGAAATTGGTCTTTTTTTGCAAACAAATGTTTATGGGTAAACATCTGTTTATGGCCAAACTTCTGTTTATGGGCAAACATCTGTTTAAGCTCAGACCTTTGTTTATGTTAACAGTGTTTATATGTAACAGTGTTTTTCACATCAGTGTTTTATAGTCTGTTAGGTTGTTAGATGTCATCACCTCAGTGTTTTATATGTAACAATTTTTATGACATCAGTGTTTATATGTAACAGTGTTTATCCCAACAGTGTTTATATGTAACAGCATTTATCACATCACTTCATTGGTTTGATCTGTACTATAAATTGAACAGTTGTTTCATTTTTATACTAATAAATAAAAATAAAGTACACTTTGATGATTATTAAGCTCCTCATTTTGATTGTTTGGGTATAGTATTCTTGAAATTGGTCTTTTTTTGCAAACAGATGTTTATGGGCAAACATTTGTTTAAGCTCGAAGATTTGTTTAAGGCCAAAAATCTGTTTATGGCCAAATTTTTGTTTATGGGCAATCATCTGTTTAAGTTCAAACTTTTGTTTAAGTCCAGACAACTGATATATAAGGCGAAACATCTGTTTAAGCCCCAACATCTGTTTAAAAGCCTATTACAACCACTGTGTTGGTTGAAACATTTGATTGTTAAAAGTTATCCACTGCTGAAATACAACCTCTGTTTCTTCAATCTTCGTGTTGACCGCTGACTTACCAAACATCAGTGTTTAAAAAACTGTTCGGTATCCACTGATAGGAAAAAATAGCCAATGCTCACTTTTTTTATTGTTGACATCCATTGATATTGACCATCAGCGGTTTTCCTAAAAAACAGCAACTGCTCACATTTTTATTATTGATGGTGTTAATTAGTGATAGATTAAAATTATCAAATAAAAACTAGAATTACAATGAAATTACCATTTTACCTAATCGTTACATTCCAATGAGATAAGAGTTCCCCCAACATTGTTTTCGTGATAAAATTTAAAGTTAAATTAAAAATAAAAAAAAATTCTTGATGACTATTTGTTGCAAAGCAAAGCAGTAATTAATGCTAATTTCTTGAGCTTTGTTCATTTAAAATATGCAAAATGTGAATTTCAAACTGACGGTTATTATCTCTTAATTAAAGTTAAAATAAAAATTAGAAAAGTCATCATGACAATTGCTTTCAAATCAGATCAGTAATTACTGATAATATCAGTAATTTTGAAATTCAAAATATGCACAATGGTAATTTAAAATTGACGTTCTCTTTTTTTTTTCCTACTTTGCATATCATTTCTAATATTTAATTAGTTTAATAAAGCAGGATATAAGGATATACACTACTTACCTTTCAGTTCCCAATAAACATCAGTTCCCAATAAACATCATGACAATTGCTTTCAAATCAGATCAGTAATTACTGATAATATCAGTAATTTTGAAATTCAAAATTCAAACCATATATTCTTATCCTATAAATAAGATATAATTATCTGGTTTCACATTCAAATCTCGCTCGCTCATATATGTGAGTGTATCTCTCTTTCTCAAATGCATCTTTCTCGTGATTCAGCCGCTAATCTCCGATTACACTTCTTTGTTCGAATGTTTCTTTATTATGTTTACATGTTATCGTTCCAGTATTATTGTTCCAACATCGTCGTTTCAATGAAACTTCGCATCCCACATCAACCTTTCAATATCGATGTTGCAGTATCATTGTTGCAACATCATGAAAAGTTGAATGTGCTACCTTCTTTGATGGCAGAGTTGCAGCTTGAACAGACGATATGTATCTTCTATCGTGAAAAGTTGCATGTGCTATCTTCTTTGATGGGAGAGTTGCATTGTGCGATTTTCGTTAAATCGAAAGTCAGGTTTTCTTGCGCCAGGAAGATTTTCTTCTTTTATAGAAAGTATAGATTCGTGCAATATCGTGAAAACTCATATGTGCTACAACAGTTGAGAATAGACCTTTGCATTTTAGGTTTGTTTCTTATCTGTGTTGTCAGTAATATAGAGTGCGGTGTTAGAGATGTGCAGTTCATGGCGATGCTGAAGGACATACATCGAGAGGTTCAGCAATCGATGGAGTTGAAACTAAAGTTTCTTAATTCTTGCTGTTATTCTTAGATTTGAACTTTAATATTGTTCAGTATGTGATGTAATTATTGGACTTTTAGTTTTAAGGTCATGAATAAATGAATAAATTTAATTTTATGAATCTATGTTGTGTTTTATTTTTACTTATTATTTAGTGTTTGAGTAAGATTTAGATTATGTTGATGTTGAATTATGTCTGAACATTTGTTTGGTAAGTCAACAGAGGTTTAATAGTGTCAAGGATTGGTTTGATGGTCAACCTCTATTTCTTCATTCTTCATGTTGACCACTCATTGACTAAACATCTGTGTTTCAATCACTGTTGGCTATCCATTGATAGTTAAAAAATAGTCACGCCTCACATTTTTATTGTTGACATCCACTGATATTGACAATCATTGGTTTTCCTAAAAAACATCCACTGCTCACATTTTTATTGTTGATGTGGTTAATTAATTATAGAATGAAACTATCAAATGAAAACTAGAATTAAAATGAAATTACAATTTTTCCTAATCGTTACATTCCAATGAGATAATGCTTCGTAGATTCGTAGATGTTTGAAGACCGACAAATGTTCAAAGAAGCTGCACTGTGGACATTTGTCTGTCTTTGTCGTTCTTCAAACATCTAGGAACCATTATTTGAGAATACCCGTGAATTTATCTGAGCTGTAGAATGAGATCCTCCATTGTTGGCTTATCATCTTTCAAATCCATTTTCCCTAAATTTATGGATTCTGTTTTTCAACAGGGATGTAATGCAACGAGTCCTCTCAAATGAATAGACGGACATTTGTTTCCTCTCAAAGGGTTATGGTGTGGTTATAACAGCTGATCATGCTAAGGACTGTTATAATTAACCACTGCTCCTTATAAAGACTGATGGACTTAAAGACTGATGAGGCCTATCCACTGTTGAAGACAAAGCCCTGTTAAAGACAAGCACTTATGTACCTAAAGCCTGATCAACGAAAGGAAAACCACTGCTCTGTAGCAGCAGTGCTTCAGCAACTACAGCGGATTCAACTTTAGTATTTATGTATCAGTGTTTCTTATGTAACAGTGTTTAGTGTAGCAGTGGTTCGCTATAGTTTATCTCTCGAGACAAACCCTATACAAACTCAAAGACGAACCACTGCCCAACAACAAAAGTGGTTCAGCATCAACAGTAGATATTCTACCTTTGTTTATGTTAACAGTATTTATATGTAACAATATTTCTCACATCAGTGTTTTATACTCTGTTAGATTGTTAGATTTCATATCACTGAGGTGTTTATATGTAACGGTATTTATCACATCACCCCAGCATGCTAACTGATTATATGTAATACTTTATTTTAATAATCTCAACATGCATCTTAAAAATATTTAAAATGAAAATTTTTCATGAATTATAAGCATTAAAATGTTTTCAGGCTATCCACTGATAACTTAAAGTCTCCCACTGTTTTCATTGTAACCATTGCAACCACTAATATTATTCCATCAGTGGCTTCATAAAACAACTGTCTTCCATTACTCATCAGGGGTTGGCTCGTGGACAGTTCATAGCCGTCAGATCTTTTATAACCGCTGCCACGTCAGCATTCACCTTTTCCCCTATAAAACCCTGATCAAAACCCCCAAACAGGGTTTTAACTGTCGAATCGAATTCAAAAATCCTTTTTCAAAGCAGTTATCCTCCATTTCTCTCAAAATTCCTCATCGTCCTTCTTCCTCAAATGGCAAAATCACGGTCTTCATCAGTTAAAAGGAAATCCAGTCAAAAGGCCATAGAAATTCGATATAAAGCTCCCCATAACTACTTGGGTCTGTTGACAAAACCAAGTAACACGGAAACGTTCAATTCCATCACAGATGCCCTTTCGTTTTCAAAGTACAAAACTTTGTTTACTTCTGATGCTCCGATTTACTTGGCAACCCAGAGGAAATTTTGGAAAAATGCAAAACTTGAATCTCAAGATGAAATACCCATAGCCATCAATTCCTCGATAAAGGGTGTTGAAGTTAAAATCACACCACAAACCATCTCTGAAGTGTTTGAACTCAATGATCTTTAAGGTAAAACTTCTTTCCCTAAAATAGAGTATCAAACAGATTTTTTAGAAAGAGGGTATGCAAAGGAAATGAAAAAAGACACTTTGCAAAAAGGCAATTTTCCCCCTGCCCCAAGGTTTTTGTTTCATACCCTTTTAATGTGTGTTTCTAATAAGACCACTGCTTTCAATGAAATTCCATTAAAGATCCAATACCTGGGATATGCTATCTTTCATGGGGAAAACTTTACCTATTCACAGGAGATCTTTGATGACTTGGTCAAAAATGTTACTAGCAAATCATTTTTACTATTTCCAAGGTTCCTAAGCTTTTATTTTCAAAAGAAATTTGGAAAGGATGATGCTCATGTACTCATCCAGGGTGAACCTTTTCAAATAAATGGCCTTACACCTGAAACATTTACAAGGCTATCAAAAGTGTCCAAAACACAAGCAGAGGCTCTTGAGCAGACTTTAGCAGCTACCACTCCTCCTCAGGCACCTGCTGCTGAGCCCACTGCTCAAGGTGATCACAGCAGCAAAACAACTGCTGTGAAACCCACACCTAAATCCACCAAAAGACCAAGACAAAAGAAAACACAAAAGGTCCTCAAACCTAAAACAAAGGCAACTCTGGAAGATGAGATCCCAGAGTAACTGCTAGTGAAAACACAAAAGTCACCAGAAACCACTGTTGCTACTTCCTCACAGCAGATGGTAGAAAGATCTCAACCTGAGCCTCAAACTCCTCCTGCTTCTTTTCAAAAAGAACAGGTTGTAAGAATAAGGACATCAAATTATGTTGCTCTGGACTCACTTAAATCCATCATCCACAGCCCACTGCCCGGGGCAAATTCTTTTTCCACTCCCATACTCACTGCCACAATTCCACCACAAACAAAACTTTTGTTGGATGCACTTGATATAACTCAGACAGCAATCAGTTCCTCTCAACCACCTATCACTGAGAGCATGCCACAGAAAGTGACTGATTCTGAGCTCCCTATCATTGCTAACCCACCAACAACACCTGAGGAGGTTACACTGCAGGATGTACAAGTACTTCCTGTCAGTAGTTCAAGTGAAGCAGTTATTACAAGTGTTGAACCCACTGGTTTACACTTGGACAATAGTTTCATTAATCAGACTTCCTTGAAGGAAATTTCTTCTATGGGAACCTTTCTAAACACTGGCGTGTATCCTGTATTCACTGGTGAGCTTAGATTGGTAACCTCTGCTGAGGAAAGAAGTCCCCAGTACCAAGAAAAAAGGGCAACAGGGGATGACTTTTGGGAAAGTCTCCCTCAGTCAACCACTGTTACAACCACCTCTGGTGGGAAATCAGATGATCCCATTAAATTGGGTGATGGTTTAATGTACCGAGAATTGACGGAGAGGGTTAACAAACTGGATACATCTGTTGCAGAAATCAAAACCATACTGCAACAGTTGTTACAAACACAACATGCACCACCTGCTCCCACTGACCTTTGGGCATTATTTCAACCTCTGCTTCACCAACAAAGAGCAAATGTTGTTCAGCAACATGAAATTCAGCTTCAAAAGATCAGAAATATCATGGAAGCCAGGTTCAAAGACACCCAGGCAGATATAAAAGCCATGAAGGCTCACTTGCTGAACACCACTGGCACTGCTCTTCCATCTATCATCTTTGTGGACAACCCACCACCAAATGATGCCAAAAAGGCGGAGAAAATGAGGCAGTTGAAGAAAAAGGGATATGAATATGGTTTGTACATTGCACCAGATAATTCAAGTATGCTTGCAGACATCCCTTTGCCAGATGGTTCCAAAAAGGTTGATGTAACCTTAAATGCCATTGCTGATGCAAAAACAAGGGTGAAAAGGGATATGGAGGCAAAGGATAAAGCAGGGTTTGAACAGGAGAAGAGAGTTTTTATGGAGATGAATGAGCAGGGTATTTCTGAGCCAAAGGATCAAGAAAATCCTCAGCCCATAAAAAAGTCTACTAGAAAAGTCATACAACCCAAAACCACACATCCGAAATCCACAAAACAAACTCCCAAACCTTCCAAAAGCTCCACACATCAATCTTCCAAACCAACAGATGTTAAAACACCTGTTGTATCAACAGTTGTTGCTACTTCAGTGGTTTCAACATCTGTTATCCAAACAACTGCCACCACTACCACTTCAACACACACTACATCCACTGCCTTATCACCATTACCAAAAATCACTTCACCACCACCAATACCACCTGCCAAAAGGCAGAAGACAACAGTTGACACATCATCTGTGGTAATGGAAACAATGGTTGAAACACCAGTTGTTTCAACAGCGGTTAGTCAGACACACACCATCACTACTCAAACACCACAAACAAAACCATCATCACAAAAATCATCACCTGCCTTAAAGCAAAAGACAACTGTTGATACATCAACAGTTGTAGTGACAACAGTGGTTGAGACACCAGTTGTTTCAACAACTGTTAGTCAGTTACCTACCACATCTAACAATCCTTACCAAGCCATAATTCTTTTTGCTCCAAAACCTCAAATAGAAACACCTCCTCATGAAAATGTGTATACTAGAAGAAAAAAGTTTCAAGTGCATGATGATGACATACCAGCACCTGATCCTGTTTCATCTGTACCTTACAAAATCACCAAACCTGAATCTTTCATTCCTCCAAAGTTGGTCAATCCAATCAAAGATCCAATAGCTCTTCAAGGATATGACTCTGCAGATACTACACCAGTAGCTGCCAGTTATCCACTGGAACTCCATGCAGTAAAGAATGAAATGAGGCAGTTCTTCACAGTGGATGATCCTTCAAAAAGGAAATTCCCTTCTCTGCTTGGTTTTAGAGATCAAAAAAACATGGATGGATATCTAAAACTAAAAGCTAGACAAGCTGAAATAAGAGCTAGGCTTGAATGCCAAGGAGAAAATGACAATGTGGTTTCAAGTCATTATCAATTTCTACTCACCAAAGTCAAGCTCCTGGAAGACTATGCTAGAGATTTGAGTAAAGAAATGTCAAATTTCCCACCAGAACTTGGCCTGGAAAAAGATCTGAGAAAAGACATTCTGGCACTAATCATGAGTGAGAAGTTCTACCCTGCCAAGGAAGAACAATTCCAAGATTGGCCACTTGTTGGTCTCAAGACAGAACTCAATAGAATTGAAAGAATAAAAAGAGATCCAAGAATGAAAATGTCAGCACCAAACTGACATAAATACAAAAAGGCTATTGATGATCTTACCTTAGAGTATAAAAGAAAGAAACAAGAGTTGGTTGATGCAAAGGTTGGAACTGCCAAGGCCATAGCAAAATGGACAAAGCAGTACACTGATGAAGCTTATGAAAGGCTGAGAAAAAGGAGAGAAACAGATCCTAGCCTTCCAAAGAAGCCTGATTACAAAACTATTGACATGTCAAAGAAGCAGGTCCACAATTCTGAACCACTGTTCACATCATCAGATACCTCTGTCATTGTGTTAAACCAAAGAAAGAGGCAAAAGCTGACTGATGCAGAAGAGAAAGAGTAAGAATCTGTATATTTTAAAGAGGCTATCAAGAGAATGGCACTTGAAGATGACAGCTCAGCAAAGCTTCAACATACATTGGAATCCAAGCACTGATGAAGCATAAAGATTGAAGCCCAAACTACTGATGGGATCCAAGCATTGTTGAAGATCAAAGCATTGTCCATTCAAGGTCTGATCACCCTTTGAAGATAGCATTGATGCTCAACATCAGTGCTTAGATTACAACAGTGGAATGAAGAATCAGTGTTTATGTATCAGTAGTTTGAATATAATCAGTGTCTGTAGTGTCTGTTGTTATAGAATCAGTGTTTATGTTCAACATCTGATTTACTTTTGGTCAACATCTGTTTGAATTTTGGTCAACATCTTATTTTGTAAAGAAGTACAAAAACAAACATTTTTACAAAATCCCAAATCACCCTATCATGTAAGTGCATTGAAGTAAAAGTGTAAATGATATTATTCATGTGGTCCTGTTGTGCTTTTGTTTGACCTCTAATATGCGTTCATGATCTAATCCGGTGATTTGAAGACAATTTTTGTTGAATCGAATGAGATGGTTGTGTAATGTGGTCGTATTAGTAACAAATAGTAATTAATATAACTAAGTTTCCCGAGTCCGGGAAGCAATCCCGGGTAAAAACCTAGTTTAATAAATATATACAAGCTTATAAGAACTTTTCGGACCCTTTGAAATTTTGGGCCTCGGGCGTCAGCACATGTTTGCCGGGCCCAAAGCCAGCCCTGCCTATTCATCCATATGTTTCAAATATATACATATATATATATACATATATATATATACATATATATATATATATATATATATATATGAATACCTAGATTCTCCGGGATAAATACCTTTTAGTTGTGGAGTATACTACCAGAGGCGAAGATTACTTGGTGCCCGGGGGTGTACCCGCCCACCCCAATGTTTCGGTTAGAAGTGTATAGGTTCTGATTTTTCGTCCAGAAATTTTAAAAATTATATAGGATCGCCTCCCCCCAATTATTTTTTCTAAATATTTATACGATATATAAGTTAAAGTAAAGTTTGTTACCACTTTGTATATCCTAAATATTTATACAATATATAAATTAAAGTAAAGTTTGTTAGCACTTTTTATATAAGTGATGGGTAGTTTTGTAAATATATTTTAACTCTTATTTGTTTAACCCTAGATTACCCACCACACAATAAAATCGCAAGTTTTTATGTGTAAGAATGGGTCCTTTGAATAAATGATTTTTTTTAGTTTTATTTGGAACTTTATTATTTGACTTGACCCGAATCGATAGCCGACCCGACCCGAAACATAACGATAGGAAAAAAAATCTGGGACCCATCACTTTACGCCCCATCGGAATTTTTGGTCAAGCTCCGCCACTGTATACTACTTATCCATAAGGATGTTATATTAGGGACTTGGTTTTACATAAAAAAATACCATACTAAACAAAAATATTGAAGCATTAATATATAGGTATATAAATGTAGAGATAATTTAAATATTTACCTTACTATAATGAATCCCAAGAGTTTAGTCTATGGTAATGTGTAACATATTAATTATTAATATTAGAGTGGACTAGTATGCTTCAAAATAGTGTGTTTGACAAAAACAAAAAGAGGGTGGGTGAGATATGGGACATGGGTGACTAGGTGGGATGGATTTAAAATATTATTAAAAGTTAACGACATTAAATTAAAAAACCGAAGCATGATGTCTCCTCACACACATTTCTGATTTTTATTGGTCAAAGACATTAATTTGTGTCATTGACGCTATTAAATTATGATTTGCGTATCTATTTGTTAAATTTCTAGGGGATTCTCTTTCTTTTTCAACTATAAGTTGTATCAACTTTAAATATATACATTTTTTAATAACAAGTTTAGACCTTGTATTAACTTTAAATATATATATTTTTTAATAACAACTTTAGACCCCTTCCCTTAATCTATTCCTATTTTTTTACTAACTTTACATCGGTTATATTAGTTTTCCTAATGGTTTGTTTAAATTTATCGTTTTGGTTTGTAATATCTAGTCATATATTGTGGCTTGATAACGTTTATAATTTCATTTTTCTACACACGTTTTTGTATTATCGGAATATTTTGAGCCGACTGAATCACCCATTTTACGTTCGGTTTGGCCGAGGCTTGAAACGTGTAACTGGCATCATCAACCAACCCGTCTTGTTTAGCTAGTTCTTTTTTCAACATGAAATACACACTTATGAATATGTAGTGTACTCAATAAGTTCTAACTGTAGAAAACAAATCATTAACTCCTCACACTACTCATACCAAAATGACAAAACAAATAAAACCGGTCAGGTTGATACTTGATAGGTTTAACTCGACCAATTTAATTTGTTTTGTCCTTTTTAAAACTGTAATTAACAATTCACTCTAAACTTTTCTTCATACCGAACAAAGTAAACCGTAAACACCCATAAATCCATAATAGACATTTATGTTTCTCTTCTAACTATCGAATTAGAATATATTTTACAAGAATATTTCTTGAATTAAAAAATAGTAGGTATTTATACCTCGAAAAGGAAAGTCCGTACATACTTTTTGTTATATGTAAACACATGACATTTAAGTTTAGAAGCATAAAATACAAAATTACTCTACATATAGATTATTTATTTATTTTTTTTGAACGATAAGGAACGACGTGCCAACTACTGTGACACCAGGCGTTGTGGCCAAGGTCGACTACTCGACCGCCGCCAGCCCTTTGGCTCTCCCAGATGCGCGGAAACCCGACCTCCACCCGCCCAAAGACACGGCAGTGGAATAATCAGTAAAACATCGCCTCCCATCCAAGACGGACCGGCGCCACCCGTATTCGTCCTTTACCTGGATGCCATAGAAAATAATTGAGAGAGTGGGAGTCAAACCTGAGTCACAAGGTCCGTTCGAAAAAAAAAAAGAAGAAGAAAGAGAATAAGCAACTACAACCACCACTCTACAACTACTATGTGCTTGTCTCATTTGGGCTGAAATCTGGGTTCTTTATACACTCAATAAACTCCAAACAATAAGCCACTATCTATGGGCCCAAACACGCTAATATTATGTCTTTTGGATCAACAATGGAAAAATTGAACCGGTACATGTACATCATTCTCTGAATACAAAAGAATGAAAGGGAGTAAACAAGACCAACATCCATCAATTTAATACTAAATTTCTTAGTAATCCTAATGTAATGATAGAATAATTGTCACGTAATAATAATAGTTTATATTTTAATGTAAGTTTAATAGTCTTGATCCCTATCATACGGTGACACCCGTCCATCTAGTGAGTTATGGGTTTTATACTTTTATATAGTAACCAAATATTTACACATATATGCGATTATGTGGTGGTCTTTTCACATATTTTGGGTATATATATATTGCTCATTGTCCATGAAAGTGGTTTTTGATGATCAACAAGATTATGTCTCCTCAAGAACTTGAAAAATCAAAATTAAAAACGCTCAAAAAGATACAAACACAACATTGCGCCACTTTAACCACACCCACTACGGGTTTTCTTAACATATTTTGTATATTGTTATAGAATTTTTTTGAAAAAAAAAGGTTTTTTATTTATAGTATTTTTCTAAATTTAGAACGTTTCATTTTACGAGCCTCTTATCCATTCTCATTCAATCACAGCGGGTAGCAAATCAAAATGAAAAACTCACATCAGGTTTAGCGATAATCCTTGCCCTCATTCTTCGAGAATCAAAATCTCGAAGTTATCGTTTTTCTCGGAAAAAGAATGAGTCTTCTAGGATACTATTAAAGATCTTATCGAAAACTTACAGCAGCTAGAAAATAGCTATTATCGACGAAAAGAGTTCTTGGTGAAAGACTCGTCGCTCCTCGCCTTTCAGTCGGGGAATAATCTGCCAATAACCCCTTGGTAATTCATTAGTTGCTAATGTTGACCTGTCTTTGGGGTTATGCAAAAACCTAATTCATTGGTTGCTAATGTTGACCTATCGAATCCACGAGGAGCATGCAGTTAGTATTACACGTTTCATTCAATTATTTAAAGTAAAAATATCGAATCCCTGTGGTTTTGTAACGTAACATCTTTAGTCCCCACCTTTTAGAAATTACATTCCTGTTCCCTATGGTTTATCACTTTGTTACTCGGATAGTCCCTGAGTCAAACGGATGTTAGTTCCAGATGTTAAATGGTGTCACGTGTTGTACATATGAGGGCATTTTCGTCCATTTATGTCAAAACCCTCAAGCTTTTGGCTACCTGCAACTTCCTTCTATGTATATTAGCATTAACAACAGTGGGCCCTGCATCTTCTAGTTCTTCAATAACCACTATAGTTGCTTTTGGAGGGCTAAGGTAATCTGCAATCCTAGTAAAACAATGTTCTATATACATCCTTATAACGTTGTTTCCTGCAATATATTTGGCTAAACATAGAACATCCCCATCATTTCCTAATGGTGTCAAACTAGTGTCCAAATCTTGCCCAGGTATTTGAAAATGGTAGTAAATTTCAACATCAGGGATATAAAGGTTGAGATCTCTTACCATAAAATCAACCTCATGAACAAAAAACTCCTCTATGTTGTAGTAGTCGATATAGCTAACCCTGCCATCCATGTATTTTTTTCCTTGAAAGTTTAGTGAATATACCTCCATGATAGACTTTTAAAGTGAACAAGTTGTCGTAACCAACTTTTATGTCACAATAAACAAGGGAAACATCAATAATTTTGATTTTTTACAGAATCTACTTAGGGTTTTAGGATACTTACGATACACATTATGTGCTACAAACGCCTCAGTAGGACTCTTTATTCTCCAAGTTCTGTAATACCGTGGGTTTTGAGGATGATCGCCTTCCAACTTGGATTAGGGTTAGGGTTTTGATCGTTTTTTATTTTGAGGATGACCGCCTGTGATAGAGAGAGTGTGTGTAAGTGCAGCTCTCGTCGGGTAACTGTGCTTTATCAGTTCTAGTCAAAGTCCAATGTCAAGAAAAGTCAAGATCCAACAAGTTCGGACATACATGTTGTTATTCACTAACAAATTTTGGACATTTATACGTTAAAGGGTCCGAATTTGTGAGTTGGGTTTTGTTAGAATTTAGGGTTTGGCCCTAGCCTATATATATGGGAGTATAGGTGAGAATTGGCAATGAATCCATCAAATTCATTCATTTTAGTGAGAATGGATCTGGGTGATCAACTTTGTGCAACCTCTCACAAGCCCTAAGGAATTCCTCAATAGTGTGTGCACATTTCTAGAGAGAGTGACTATGTGTTAGTGAGAGAAAGCTCGATTTAGATCTTTGTGATCTAAACCAGCTTGTAGATGATGTATACTCTTTTGGTATGTAATCTGTGATGACTGATTCGTTAATAAAGAGATTCATCTTCTACATTCTTCTATCGTTTATTTTTATGATTGTTCTTCATGTCTTGAATCAAGTGCAATATTGATGTTCGTCTTCGATCTGGTGCTCTCATGGTGGTATCAGAGCATAGTTACTGATTCGGAATAGTCTAACCGCCTTCCGAATCACAATTTCTCTTGATTTGATGTTTGTTTCCTCTAAACATCATGGAGACGTGAAGATTTTGCAGAAAAAATGAAGATTTTGAAGATGTTCATCGTCTAAGAAGTTTTCTTCTTTTCCAAGTTGTTTCAGATCTATGTTTTGATAAAAAAATGTACTGTGTGAACTTTACTATGTGTTAGAAGTTTGAGTATCCGTATTTGTTGTTCTGATGACTAGTGTGAAATCACACTTGTCAGTATTTATGATAAACAAATTCTCTCAGCACTTGTGATTTTTAATAACCATCAGAACTTGTGTTTGTTAATAACCATCAGCACTTGTGTTTGTTGATAATCATGAGAACTTGTGAATCACAATATTTCATCAGCACTTGTGATAAATATTCACTTTGTCCGCACTTGTCAAAGAATTTTGTTAGCACTTGTGAATCTCTTATTTCATCAGCACTTGTGATTCTCCATGTCATCAGCACTTGTCATCAGCATTTGTGATTTGTAATATTCATCCACACATATAAGCTTTATTAGTTATCAACACTTGTGATGTTTTATGTGACAACTCGTATTATTTAGGTACTTCCAATCTTTTTCCTTCCATCTACGTTAAACGCTTTGTCCGTATAACTTCGTTGAACTTGATTATACAATAACCGGTTGATTTGTGTGGGCACATCGCTAACTATATTATACAGTTAATCTCGGCCGATGTCCTATTATTGTTTGTATAATGGGACCGGCCCATTATACACCTAAGGTACGTTAAGTGTAACTTGAGTACGGCCCAAATAATCACAAAACAATAGCCCTTTCCTGTTGATCGAATAACAATCAATTGGGCTTGAGCCCACTTCGGGCAACAACTTAAACTGCCCTAGGCTTCCTGGCCCAACTAGCATACGTAATACACCCTCCCTTATATTATGAACCCAAGAACAAACCCTACGCTATTATCAACAAACAAACCATACGCCCTAGTCTTCCTCTGATCGCACGATCTCGGTAGCAAAGCCCCCCTGTGAGATATCATCTTGTCATCAAAGAACTCGGTCAGTATTATCATTACTTGTTTTATTTTTGTTGACCAATAACCTGTAATATTGCATGTGTGATGTCTCGAATGTGTAGTCATGGGATGAGAACCACTTCATATTTGTCGGCCATTGGATTTATGTTGCATGTGATTGTCAGTGCTTTATGTGGTTGGGAATTTGTGTCTTTAGTGTGGATATATAGATTCAGGGGCGGATCTACGGCTTCCGAGGGGGTTCCCGGGAACCCCTCGGTTTGTAATTTGTAGTGTTATGCCATATAGAAAATACTGAAGGAACCCTTTAATATATTGAAGGGGAACCTGTAACCAAACTTTTGAAGTGGTTGAGTGGTTACGCGCATGTTTTGAAAAGGCGAAGTCACGAGTTCGATTCCCGCTATCCGGTTAATTTTTATTTGCGTTTTTCCCTTTTTTGTTTATTGTAAAACAAGTTTACAGACTAGGGCTTTAATGTTTTATCAAGACTGAGATTCACTATCACGATCCCCACTACAAGCCTACACCCAAAATGACGTTTTACCTTCTTTTATTCAATTTTGTTCTTTTGCCCAGGTTCTCTCTCGACATATATACACACTCACAATTAAAAGTACTTATCTAAATACCAACATATACATATGTTATTTTGCAACAGTTTTTGTAAAATACAAGTTGAACTTCCTGTAAATTGCATAATAAAGGATGGAATTTTGAAAATTGAGTTATGTGTTTTGCTCAACTTGATTACTTGGTGGTATGGAAAAGAAAGATAGGATAAGGGTAGAAATGTCCTAATTTGATGCATAAAGATACTAGCTTTATTATTTGTTGTCTGGAGTTATCTTCACTTGCAACATTTTATCCTATAAAACACACACTAAATGTTTAAAACCATTTATAGGATAATCTAGTTTGAAACTATGGATGTCATCTATTGTTCTTGATTTAGTTTTGAAACAAACAAGATTCAATCTTTGAAAATGTACAGCAAGCAATCTTTATGGGAAACATTACCCTTACAGCAAAATGGTTAACTTTAACTGTTTAAGAAATATTATATCTGTTTAAGGGTAAACAAGATCCACCGATTAACATGGAAGACCAGTATGTTGACCCGAAAAATAGAAGAAAAAGGGACCAACATCACCGATCGTCACCATTATGTGGTTAATAACTTCAACACAGTTCTCGATATGCGAATTCAGGAGCTTGGAAACCTCGTAGAGAAGGTAATGAACCTTACCCGAACCGTCGAACCGACCCGATTTTTTATTTTATTTTCGGAAAGAAACTGGAACATTTAAAAAAGTGAACCCCCAGGATAAAATTCCTGGATCCGCCACTGTATAGATTAGATGCTCTTGTTAATCAATGTTGCAAACCGAAGTACAAGCTGACGTCACATGGAATATTATAGTGTTGATTTTGATTTAGAATGATGGGATAGGATTGTAGGTAGGTTGATGAATTGTCTAATGTCACGAGGATCTGATCATGTGACCATAACAAGGGCAGCGCACATGCATAGGCCCCCTCACAAGCTTTCTTGGTACAACAATAACTCACAAACATGTAGGACAAAGATAAGCATCAATTAATTGAAAGCACAAGAAGTCAGGATTCCTTTTCTATTTTATTGAAATGTTGAGTGATGGGCCAGTAACTATGGGGCCTGTTAAGGCAATGGGTTAATGCAATCAAATAGTTAATCATGCTACAAAGTGTTGACAGGTTGGGTCGGCTGGGGTTGGATTAAATTGTCACTTATGTGTAAACTAGTTGGCCAATGTTTGTAGTGTGGTACTAGATTATGTATTATGGTATGGAATTGTTATGTGAGTAGCATGTGAATAGCTTAAATGACATATGAAACAAGTGCTTTCGTGAGACATGATCAGTGTTGATTGACGTATACAACTCATACAACTTATTTAGTGACTAGTGCACTATTCATGTAGTATGTGAAAAGAGTGTATAACATATGTGATTTATTTGTATGGGAAACTGACTGGCATTGAAACCATACTAGGATTCGGGTATCCAACTATAACCAAGTAATTAACCTTACCGAGCAAACCAAGGTGAGTTCACTGCTCTTTTCCAAGCATGCATCCCGGGAAGGGATATCGGGTAACGTTCCAGGAAGGAATGCAGGCTAATGGGATGTTTGTTATTACTTAGTTTCTATTATGTAAGACCCCCTACATCTACCGTGTTGCCGGTAAGGCAACGAGGTATTTAGTTGATAGCGCTATTAGGTTTGGCACCCTCACACCGTACCGAGGAGGACGGGCGTGAACTAATTACCTTGACCACTTGACCAATGCCTAGATAGAGGCATTGGGGTTGGGCATTCACATCGTGTATATATAAGACCCCTTACATCTACTCGAGGTTATTAGTTGAGCTAATTACCTCGACCACTTGACCAATGCCTTGATAGAGGCATTGGGGTTGGGCATTCATATCTTGTAGCCAGTTGCGGTAATCGAGTTAATAACAACATCAAATCAAATCATCAAAACAACGAAACATCGAATCATCAAATCATCTTGTTAAACTGTTTTACACATGAGACTGGTAACTAAACTCGGTAACAAAACTTTGAACTCACCAGCGTAGTCTGACACACTTGTTTGCATGCTTGTAGGTCGTTAGCTGAGATACTTTGGGACTTGCTATCTGGAGCAGCTGGAGTGGGCATGGTCTTGCTGGACGTATTTATTTTATTGGTTTATTGATACATTACTTTGGTTTTAAAACTGGTTAACTTTGCTTCCGCTGATTACTTGGGTTATCATTTAAACTTACAGACAGTATTTTATTTATAATCAAGTACTTTATCATTTTATTGAATGCGTTTGATAAAATTAGTGGCTCGTTGTTGGATCGTCGCACTCCTAATAGGGACATACCCTAGGTGGGAATTTGGGGGTGTGACAGTTTGGTATCAGAGCCACTGGTTATAGAGAACTTGGTTTTAAAAACGTTTTCATAGAACCAGACTATAACCGAACTGATCCGAAACCGACCATGACACTCAGCTCCAGATAGCAAGGTTCGTCTCTCGTTTACTCATTGCACAACATAGCTAGTGAACATTTATATTGCATGTGATTGCACGTTTAGCACAACAGTATGGATTCATGTGTTACTTACATGTGTTAAGGGATTGATAGTGTGGTGTTACCTTAAAACATTCGTGACTCATGTTTTGTGATGTTCTTTGTTTGCTATTCGAGTCTAGGGAACCATTTGACATGAGTTAGGAGGAACTGAGATGAGCATGCAAATCGCAATATTATTGTGGGTGCACACATAATAATAATGTGGGGTGCATGCGAGTCCCTGTGAGACTTAACAAGTGAAAAAGGGGTTCTGCTTTGTTATTTGATCAATGTGAAACGTAACAAGTCTATAGGAGTCGTAGCAGTGATTGTCTCCTACTCGAACATGATCTTTATATTTCTCTCTGAATTCTTTCAAATCTCGATGCTATCGAGTACTACCTGAACACCCACCTGAACGCCTAGCGAACTGTGTAGAATGTTAGGTGCTTGTACGAACATCCCCGAGTTGGACGTTGCAGCATCAATGATTGGTCTGTACCCCTCTCACTCCTCTTTGTTTGTGGGAACTCAATGTACTGACGACTTAGACCCCGAAGTGCGGTCACTTCTACAACACTCTGGAAACATATCGTGTAGCACTCAGTCAACATGCAAGAACAATGGATAAGAGGATGAGCGTAGTGCCTTACCAACCTCAGTACTAGAAGGACCCTGATTACCGACAGCGAACACCAGCAAATTGACTCCAACTGGATCCTTACATCCTAGTCAACAACTTATGAGAGTCAACTCTCACAAATCAATCGGGACATAAACGATGACAGTCGGCCATGGTGTAGAATGTGTAACTGCCAGCACAATGAGTAGCGCCTTAGGACGTGGCACGGAATGTAAAAAAAGTGGACCCTGTCGGTGAAAGGCCGCAGGACTCCGTTTCATCGGCATTAGAAGCAACAGTCACGATGACATCAAGATACTCGCAAATCCTGACTTTCGGTATGGAAATGATGGTGGCTTCAACAAGGAATGGCCAATGTTAAGGCAAGGCGCCAACAACCCAGGGAACAATGACAGTTTTGGGAGTTCTAGTAGCAGTAGCAACAACACTGGATGTGGTACTAGTGGAAGGGCATTTAGGATGGGCGAGGACGACGCCAGGATTATAACAACATGGTGGCCTACACGTTCTTGGTAACTAATCACTTTGTCACTGTTCTGCTTAACCCGGATGCTCCTTGAAACCGAACCTACTGTGGAATCGGCTGATGGAAAGTCAACTGAAACCCCACATGATTGTTGGGATGCAAACTCGACCTTCTGAGACAAGTGTTCGACGTCGACCTTCCTTCTACTACCCTTGATAGTTTGATCCAGTAGTCGGTATGGATTGGTTACCTATACATCGCGCAGATGTACCCTGTGAGAAGAAAACATTGCGTACCCCCTCTCCCTAGTGGAGAATCGTCATTTGTTCCAGAATATTAGAGTTGTGTAAAGGTTAGCATCAATTCTGCAATGAAAGCCCAGAAGTGTCTACGGAGGGATTACCTCGCCATTGTTAACAACGGTTACTGATGATAAGGCTAAGGAAGAGAGGATCGAGGATCCACCAGTTGTCTAAAATTTCTTCCGATGAGTTACTTGAAGAACTTCCAGGATTACTTCCATAACTGTTAGGTAGAAACTCAGTTTGATCTCACGCCAGGTGCAGCTCCGAATATTCGTACTTTTATCGTCTTGCACCAGGAGGGTTGCAAGAGCCGACTAATCAATTACAGAAACTGTTGAACATGAGTTTTGGCGGACCTAACTTTTCGCTTTGAGGAGCCCCGGTTACACCCATGAAGACAAGCCTTACCATATGTGTGCTGGTTATCGAGAACTTTACAAGGTGACAGTCGAGAACCGTTTGTCTCGACCATGTAGTGACAACCTGTTGACTAGTTGCGAGGGACAAGCTTTCATTCGAGGATTGATTTACGAATGGACTATTATCAGATGGAAGTCCAAGGGGAGAATGTTATTCAAGCGGCATATCAAACGCAGTGTGGCCATACGACTTTGTATTCCATGACCTTTGGGGTAATTATCACACCCGCAGCGTTATGGATCATGTGAACCGACCATGCTATTGGATGACGTTCTGAATCTTTTCCAGGAGAAACGAATATCACGGACAGCTTTGTATCTTATTTGAGAGCTTCTGAGGGAGGAGCCACACCGCGCGAAGTCTTGCTAAATATAACTTCTGGATTCGAGAGGTACCCTTTTCGGGTCATATAATCAACGAAGTGGGAATGCACGTGGACCTCGCTAAGATCCGTTTTGGTGGGAAATTGATCGACACCAAAGAGTTCTTCAAGGATACAACAATTTCTTGGTCCCGCTTGATATTATCACGGACTAATCACAGGATTTTCGAAGGTCGCGTAGTCATGGGATGAGAACCACTTCATATTTGTCGGCCATTGGATTTATGTTGCATGTGATTGTCAGTGCTTTATGTGGTTGGGAATTTGTGTCTTTAGTGTGGATATATAGATTAGATGCTCTTGTTAATCAATGTTGCAAACCGAAGTACAAGCTGACGTCACATGGAATATTATAGTGTTGATTTTGATTTAGAATGATGGGATAGGATTGTAGGTAGGTTGATGAATTGTCTAATGTCACGAGGATCTGATCATGTGACCATAACAAGGGCAGCGCACATGCATAGGCCCCCTCACAAGCTTTCTTGGTACAACAATAACTCACAAACATGTAGGACAAAGATAAGCATCAATTAATTGAAAGCACAAGAAGTCAGGATTCCTTTTCTATTTTATTGAAATGTTGAGTGATGGGCCGGTAACTATGGGGCCTGTTAAGGCAATGGGTTAATGCAATTAAATAGTTAATCATGCTACAAAGTGTTGACAGGTTGGGTCGGCTGGGGTTGGATTAAATTGTCACTTATGTGTAAACTAGTTGGCCAATGTTTGTAGTGTGGTACTAGATTATGTATTATGGTATGGAATTGTTATGTGAGTAGCATGTGAATAGCTTAAATGACATATGAAACAAGTGCTTTCGTGAGACATGATCAGTGTTGATTGACGTATACAACTCGTACAACTTATTTAGTGACTAGTGCACTATTCATGTAGTATGTGAAAAGAGTGTATAACATATGTGATTTATTTGTATGGGAAACTGACTGGCATTGAAACCATACTAGGATTCGGGTATCCAACTATAACCAAGTAATTAACCTTACCGAGCAAACCAAGGTGAGTTCACTGCTCTTTTCCAAGCATGCATCCCGGGAAGGGATATCGGGTAACGTTCCAGGAAGGAATGCAGGCTAATGGGATGTTTGTTATTACTTAGTTTCTATTATGCAAGACCCCCTACATCTACCGTGTTGCCGGTAAGGCAACGAGGTATTTAGTTGATAGCGCTATTAGGTTTGGCACCCTCACACCGTACCGAGGAGGACGGGCATGAACTAATTACCTTGACCACTTGACCAATGCCTAGATAGAGGCATTGGGGTTGGGCATTCATATCGTGTATATATAAGACCCCTTACATCTACTCGAGGTTATTAGTTGAGCTAATTACCTCGACCACTTGACCAATGCCTTGATAGAGGCATTGGGGTTGGGCATTCATATCTTGTAGCCAGTTGCGGTAATCGAGTTAATAACAACATCAAATCAAATCATCAAAACAACGAAACATCGAATCATCAAATCATCTTGTTAAACTGTTTTACACATGAGACTGGTAACTAAACTCGGTAACAAAACTTTGAACTCACCAGCGTAGTCTGACACACTTGTTTGCATGCTTGTAGGTTGTTAGCTGAGATACTTTGGGACTTGCTATCTGGAGCAGCTGGAGTGGGCATGGTCTTGCTGGACGTATTTATTTTATTGGTTTATTGATACATTACTTTGGTTTTAAAACTGGTTAACTTTGCTTCCGCTGATTACTTGGGTTATCATTTAAACTTACAGACAGTATTTTATTTACAATCAAGTACTTTATCATTTTATTGAATGCGTTTGATAAAATTAGTGGCTCGTTGTTGGATCGTCGCACTCCTAATAGGGACATACCCTAGGTGGGAATTTGGGGGTGTGACATTTTAAATCTGCTTATCAGAACTTGTAAACTTTTTTTGTTATCAGAACTTGTGATTTTTCTTGTGTTCGACCTTATGTGTAAACATTACCCATCCGCATTGAACTTAAAATAGGTCAGACTTTTATCTCATCAGAACTTACCTATGTTATTCTCCTGTCCGCACTTGTGGTTTCTTAGATTGTGCGCATTTGTGAACATCAGACCTTGTCCGCACTTGTGGAGATTTGTTTCATCTGGTCCGAGCTTGTGGATTTTTCTTATGTCTGTACTTGTCGATTCAACTTATACCCATCTGCACTTGTTAAAAATGTTGGGGTTTGAATTGTTATCATCCAAACTTAACCTTATAAGGTTGAAGTAGATTGTGCAACCTTGTTATTTCATATCTTTCAAATCCCAAGCTCCTTCGACTACACCCCACGGTGACACACTCTTTCTTTCAAAATCTATAATCTTTTGATTCATTGTGTTTGATTTCAAATGTAGTATCTTTATCCGGTATGTCTATTACACTTCATTCATCTTAATATTCTTCAATCAAGGTTCAATTTTCTTTCTAGGGCTTGTTCTTGCAAGTAAGTTGAACTTGCTATTTTTTATTTTTGGATGATCTGAAAGTTTCTTGATTGAATGCTTGATGTTTGAATGAAGATGGCATGTTGATTTGATTGATACTTGATTTTGATTTCGGTTAAGGTTTGGGTGTTAGCGAAATTGGGGATTTTTGGCTGAACTTGATGAACTTAGTGTTTGTCAGTGCTTATTCACTCTTTGCGTGAGTTTAAGTGTTTGCCAGATTTCTTCTCTTTGTGTTGTGCGAATCTTTTCATTCCTTTGAAGTCCGAACTTATAAGTTATATTCGGAATTTCGTTGCTTGTTCTGAATGTCTTTGTATTCAGAATTGCTGTTCGGTTAATCTGATTCGTGGTTTCAAAAGCTTTCGGGTTTTACGAGTTCGGAACTTTCTAGAATTTTGGGTTACCGGGGGTACCGGATTTTTAGTTAAGTTTAGAAGTTTGTGTAGCTCGGAGGTTTCGATGTGTGCATGTTCTGAGTTTTTCTAGTTATAACAGGTTACCGGGAGTACCAGATAATTAGCAAGGGTCAGAATTTTGTGCAATTTGGAAATTTGAAGTCTGTTTTGGATTACTGAAAAGTTACAGGATACTTATGTTGTCTGGATCAAGTAAGGGAATGAGAAGCGGAAATGGTTGTCCAAAGTGTTCTTTTCAGGATTCTCGGAGTTCGAATTTGGTCCTTACTTGAGTTTTGGGACATTCTTGGACTGTTATCGTGACTTGGTTGGACTTTGACAGCTTGTGCGTAAAAAGACTCATGTGTGATGGAGTTTTGTCAAGTATGTTCGCGTTTTCAATCAAGTATGGACGTGATGAAGTTGGATTCTCGATTGACGACTAGTTAAAGATTCAACCTTATTAGTTGTTGTTTAGAGTAAAGATGATTAGTTTCTTGTTCTCTCTTCCAAGATGATTGCTAGTCGGTTCTTGAAATAATGTGGTGCTTCTTGATAAGGGGAAGATCGGAGATTAAAGGCATCGGGAATTCAGTAGATTCATGGCATCGGGAATTCAGTAGATTCGTAAAAATAGGAGATTGATTCGTGAAGATTCATGACGAGATGAGATCATACATGAAGGGTTGAAGATTTGATAAAGATGGTGGACGTACTTTTACAAAGTTCAGTTTGTATTAACTTATCGAATTGAACTTCATGTCTTTGTAAAGTTTGTCAGAATTTAGGGTTTGGCCCTAGCCTATATATATATGGGAGTATAGGTGGGAATTGGCAATCAATCAATCACATTCCTTCATCTTAGTGAGAATGGATCTAGGTGATCAGTTTTGTGCAACCTCTTACAAGCCCCAAGGAATTCGTCAATAGTGTATGCACATTTCTAGAGAGTGAGTGACTATGTGTTAGTGAGAGAAAGCTCGGTTTAGATCTTTGTGATATAAACCAGCTTGTAGATGATGTATACTCTTTTGGTATGTAATTTGTGATGACTGATTTGTTAATAAAGAGATTCATCTTCTACATTATTCTATCTTTTATGTTTATGATTGTTCTTCATGTTTTGAATCAAGTGCAATGTTGATGTTCGTCATGGATCCGGTGCTTTCACAGAGAGAGAGAGAGAGTGATGCGTTGGTGTGAATTGGGAGGGAATAAACTGAAAAGGTATTAAAGAGGTGCAGGAAGGGTTTTGACATAAATGGATGAAAATGCCCTCACATGTACAGCACGTGACACCATTTAACGTTTGGAACTAACGTCCATTTGACCCAGGGTCTATTGCAATTAGAGTAATTTAGTCAAGTTAGATATAATCTTCAAATAACACATATTCCACAAACTCCCTGTGTTCGATACCCACTTAGCGCTATCTATTAGTAGTATTTGGATTAAATTTGATTGTGACCACGACATCACGTCAAATTTTGGCGCCGTTGCCGGGGAGTAGTGCGCAACGTGTGTTATCTTGTGTATTAGTTTGAAAAAAATTAATTAAAAAAAAAACCAAAAAGATTTCTTTTATGTTCATGATTTACACTTGGTTGTTGAGTTGTGTTGTGCAGGATGACAGGGCATTACACAAATTTCAGCTTATTTACGTGTAGATTGTGCGGGGGTCCACGACATCCATGTATTGGTTGCCACGAGGCTCACTATAGGAGGGCGCATGGAAAACCGGTGTCTTATGTTTCACAGCTTCCACCTCCATCATACGTTGACGAGTATGAATCAGAAATGGAGGATGACTATTATTCATATGGATACGATCGGGATGAGGGAGTTTATTATGAGGCAATGATGGATGGTCTATTTTTTTGTTGCGGTCGCGATCACACTTATGATTATGATGTGTGCCCGGTGTATTCGGAAAACCCGAAGTATTGGGATAAAAAGATGATGGATGCACGCATCTATAGACCGTATCAGGGATATCGACAATATCATCCCGAAGAATATTCTGAGCCCAAGGGTGTTTATGTTTATGAGACCGAGGAGGAGAAAGAGCTTGCTGTATTGGAAGTAACTTTGACCAAACTCGAGCAATATTTAGAAACACCCAACCTGTCCGATGAAGACCGAATCAGCTGCTTAGTTTCTAAGTGTCATACTTTAAAATTGAAGATAAAGATAGAAGAACGCCTCTCACCATTACCTGACGATATTAGAGATTATTCTCACATGAAGGAGGTGGTTGTGGAGGATAATACCACACCAATGAGTCCTTTATCTGATGAAGAGTCATTTGTAGATCAGATGATGTGTGCAGATTATGAGGTAGAGCAGGCTGATGAGATGGATATGTGTACCGAAACTCTTCCCATATCAATGATTCAAATTAACAAGTGTGGGGAAGAGGGTTCGAGGACTAAGATGAGAAAGGTGAAACTACCAGACATTAAGGTATATGTCATGAAGTGGACTAGCAAAGCCCGTAGGAGCAGCTTTAACATGCCAAATATACTGACAAATCTATGGAGATGGCATGTAAATTTCCGGGCATTTGTTGGAAATGATGCGGGTAAGTGTGCATTAAGACCATCATAACGCATATCAGGTATGGTCTGGCTGAAGGCCTTTAAACTTAGCGCTCTCGGGAGGCAGCCCGAGGATGTAGAGTATTGTATTTGTGTTTTGTTTTGTTTTGCTTTGCTTTGTTTGGTTTTGTTTTGGTGTTGTGTTTGTGTTTTGGCAGGTTATTACGTTTCAACCCTCGCGGATGCAATGATTCAAGTGTGGGGATGTTTGGCAACATCCCCGTTGAGATATCAGCGAATCCAAGAGATGTTTATGTTCTTGTCCGATTACTACAACTGCATCATTACCAACACTACTAATTTACAGATCAGGTTGTGTCTTTTTCTCATTGTGTGCACCTTTGTATATATTCATGTTTTTGTTCATGGTTGGGCGGATGGGTGGTGTTTTGATGTGTTTAGTTTATGGGTTGTGAAGGATTGGTGGTGTTTCTAATAATTAGAATAAAAAAAGAAATAAAAAAAATACAAAAAGAAATTTGGGATTTGAGAGTATTAGCGAAAGCTAATGTTGTTGGTTAAAAGCGATCTTTCCCTCAAAACCATACATTGGGACAATGTATCCCAAGTGTGGGGATGGGGGGGGGGAATTTTTGAGAATTTTAAATTTTTTTGTGAAGCCAAGCGAAAATTGTCAAAATTTGAAAACTTGATATTGTTCCACTTGACACACCGACACCCATTTCTAGTCCTTTCTTGGTGAGAGTTTGAGCCACATATAATTATAGAATACTTCTTTGTTTTGAGTGGCGGTGTGTGTATTGTGCTAATAGAACTTGTGTACAAATTCTTGTTAAATCCTAGAATTAGCATGCTTTTGAAAATGATAAGGGACTTTTAGGAAGCCTCGTCTAGATGTGTGAGAGTGCGGGATTGGTGGGTTGGACCTCATACGTTACATATATGAGCTTGGTATTGTGAGGGGTGGGGGTTTGGTCTTTAGAAAGCCATGTTTGAGCCTTATACCATTCGGTTGCGACCCAAACCTAGTTCCTGCAAAACCTTACCTATTGAGACGACCCGGTTTAGGAGTTTAGTTGTGATTATTGATGTTCTTGTATATATTGTTGAGTTTATGTGTTAAAAAAAGAGAAAAATATGAGAAAAATACAAAAAGAAGTATTTAGTTGCAATAGTAGTTGAGATGTTGAAGAAGTTGTGTATATAGTTGATGTTTGTTTGTTTAGCAGTAGAAATAAAAACTGGGTCGAATCAATGAGCTACTTTCACATTCCCACTATTTCCTACCTTTACACATAGCCCCGTTACAACCCGAATGTCCTTTTGATTCATAAGCATGCTAAATATTTGATAGGAGGAGATTTGATTTGTATACAAGCTTATTGTCGCACAATCACACACGTGCATTGAGTGTTTTAGCATAATGTGCTAATATTTCTTGTCACCGAGAGTTCTTGTGAGGGGTATGTCTTGTGGTGTGATAAAAAGTTAGTAAAAGGACGATACATTTTAGCTTGATTTGCATGTTGATCGCTTGTGGTTTTGAAATGGTTTTTGAATAGGTTGCTTGGGACAAGCAACGAGTAAGTGTGGGGATGTGACGGGTGGTCCGTAGGACAACCCTTAAGTGCCTTAAAAAGATTAAAATCCCATGCTTTACACATTTAATTGTTTGAACTTGGTAACTACTAGTTGTTTGGACGTGCAGGTGCAAATGGAGCATAAAAGGGAAAGAATTTGGAGCATCAATAAAAAATCAATTTTTGGAATTGAAGAATTAAGAGGATAGCATGATAGAGGACGAAATTACGAGAACGTAGGCGAAAACGGTGAAGAAAACGGAGTTGAAACGAAAAAGTTATGATGAAAACAAGTTTTCAGCATTTCTTGTCGTAGATCAGAAGAGACACGCCGTAGGACATTGCTGCTCGCCGTAACCTACGGTGATCTGCCGTAGGTTACGGCACCGACTGATCCCATTGTGTAACTTATGCATTAAAATCACTTTTGATGAGGGTTTTTATGACCAATCATGCTAGTTTCGGTTACTACTCACTTGAAAACGATTTTGGAGAATTTTTGGAGACTTTGGCAAAGAAGAACACTATCTTAATCTTTAGTTTTTGTTGATTTGATCTTGATGAAAAATAATACTCTTGTGATAATGTTGTTTCAAGCCATGAGTGGTTAAGTACTCTATGATCATCTTTGGTGGAAGGTTTTGTAAGACTTTATGCTTGAATTTTATATTTCTAGAATAACAATTTCTTCTTTATTGAATTGCTTGTTATGGTGTGTGATTGATTGCTAGTAAATTGTTGATTCTTGTGCTAAACTAATTAGAAACCATGCGTTCTTGGTGCCGTTGGCAATCGAGATATCATGGGTATAGTTAGGCTTGGGTAAGGGTTGATTGATCATCGGGTAACAACCTCACATTCTAGGAATTTGAGTACTTAGTTCCCTTTCATCACTGCAACTAATCACACATGAACTATGTCTATGTAGTTCTTTCTAGTGGAATGATAGCATAAATGTTAAAGCAAAACCGGAAACTGAAGATGATCATTTGTCTCTAATTTGTTTACAACCAAAACTTTTCTCTTGTATTTTAATTAGTTAATTTAGTCTAAAACCAATTCACTCAAATCAAATCTTGAATTCTACTTTATTTGCAATTAGAGTAATTTAGTCAAGTTAGATATAATCTTCAAATAACACATATTCCACAAACTCCCTGTGTTTGATACCCACTTACCGCTATCTATTAGTAGTATTTGGATTAAATTTGATTGTGACCACGACATCACGTCAAATTTTCAATTGGATTAAATTTGATTGTAACGTCCATTTGACTCAGGGACTATCCGAGTAACAAAATGATAAACCACAGGGAACAGGAATGTAATTTCCAAAAGTTGAGGACTAAAGGTGTTACTTTACAAAACCAGAGGGAGCATCCGGGCATTTAACTCCAAAACTTACATTAGGTTTCAAAACAAAATATAAGAAAGATGATCAATCTCTAGGTTTCAGGTTTAAGAATCCACACAAACTTGTTTAATCAGTTGGAAACCACATAGATATGGTCTTGTAAATAGTTTAATCAAATTGATAATTATTGACCAGTTTTTAAACTAACTTGTACAATCTAATTACCAAATCATAGATGCTAAATACCCCTCTAATTATCACACTACACATGATGCAATAAAACTGAATGCAAATGATAAAATATGAATATCTAAAACACGCATAATTTGTTTAAATCAACTAAACAACAAGTATTTTCAAAGCGTCAATAAGAAACAATCCAAGAATCTAAATCAAACAAATTTTGTTTTTCCTATATGAACCTTATAGTTGGAGATCATCACAGGTATTAGCCTCGCATACTCATCACGTTCAAAACCGGCAATTCGAAAACCCTTGCGCCCTTCTCGATTTTCGTGCAACAGTGAAGTTGCTTCTTGATCACCGTGGGTCCCTCTTTTTCGTGCATTCTTCTGTGTCGAACCCCCTCAACCCTCACCAGATTGATAAAGAAAACCTTAAATAGCTCTCGTGAAGCATGCCCTCTAATATCCCTAATTTTCCGACTAAAATATCACGCCATGTTGTTTAGGGCCTATTTAATTCCATCACAATGAAACTGCATAACAATTTTGTTGTGGCTTATCTTGTTTTAGTACTAGCCCATTAAATCAACTTTTAGTTGTAGCCTAAAGTGCTCCACAATTACTCATATATAAGCACAAGTGAATCTTGAGGGTAACATATATTACGTTGTTGTGTTTTGTCCCAAATATTCCCTTCAATTCCATTTGCTATCCATAAGCCTTGTGCTTTTTATTTTTGACTTTGTACATGTACGTAGAGATGGATGTGTGGGCATACTAGGCTAGACAAGATAAGAAATGAGGTTTTTAAGGAAAGATTAGGAGTTGCTAGTATTCCAGACAAGATAAGGAAGGGGAGACTCAGATGGTTTGGGCATGTTAGGAGGAGGCAGACGACAGACACGATTAGAACAGTTGAAACACTCACTGTAGATGGAAGGAGGAGTAGAGGCATGCCAAAAAATGACTTGGGATGAACAGATTAGGCAAGATTTGCTAGATTTGCACCTCTTTGAGAACATGGTCGAGGACAGAACTTCGTGGAGACTTAGGATTAAGGTTAAGGACTTTTAGGAGTTTGGCCCCGTTTTGGTGTAGGTTCTTGTCTTATGAGTTTAACTATTCAGTTTCTATGAGATGTGATATAAATTATTATATGTTTCCACCTATTTTCGATGTCGTAGTTTTACTAACAAATACTTATTTATTTATGTGTTTGTTTTTATTATTTTTCTTTCCACTTTTTTTAGTAGTTGTTTTTTTATATATGTTTTTCCAGAAGCTTATGTCTTGGTTTTGGTTTTTGGAGCTGAGGGTCTCACTGGAAGCAGCCTCTCTACCCTCTGGGATAGAGGTAAGGCTTGCTTACATTCTACCCTCCCAAGACCCTATCAATAGCTTCGCTATAGATGGGATTATAGTGGGTATGGTTGTTGTTTATTATTAACTAGATTATTAGACCCGTGTATTACACGGGTTTAAGGATATAAAATTATAAATTATTTAACTTTATATTGTCTTCATAAATTTACATAAGTGATTTATTTTATCATAGATGACGTAACAGTTGGTCACTGTTAAAAACTGATTCTTTTAGAAACAAACCAACTTTACATGACAAAACATAGGGTGAGAGGAAACTGTTTTCTTTTCAATTTAGACAGAATCCTTATATTTGGCGATATTAAACGAAATCTAGGGATAAACGTTCGAGTGCCAGTATTACTTTCGGATAATATGATGCCACAATAACCTGATCAAAGAGTGATAGGACTTGAAGTCGAGTTCCATCACATAAACCGTTATTTCCATTAGTATTTCTTGATAATGTCACTGAAACACTGACCTTTAGTAATTATCAATGTCACACCCCTTTCTAAGGCGGAAGCACGAGGTGTGATCTTGAAAGGTTCTCATTGCATACGATTGGTAAACATACTACATGCTCGTAAAAATAACTCCGAGTGCCAAATCATTACATAACAGAAAACATAGGTTAAGTGTTTACATCACAAGACAACATATTGTCTGAAAAGTTTACAACTTTATTTAAAAGATGAACATAAAGGTTTTGGTCCTTATATCACCACACGGAGTGGGACATAACAACCAAACCCAGCAAAACGACATAGGAGTCTCGACACAACATAGCTAACAACATAAACAACATCCAAGAGCAAGAGTATAACCGCGCGCACATCCACTTTAGTTACCTGAAATACATGTGAGTTTTTGGAAAAAAAAAACGTCAACATAATGTTGGTGTGAATTCATGCAGTTTTTGTATTGAACGTTTGTATACTTGAATAAAAACATGGTATGTAATTTGTATGAAACAAGTATTTCTGTAAATATAAGGAAATCGAGATCGCTAATGGTTTGCAAGGCCATTAACATGTGACACGACATAGGAAGCATCCAAACCATAGGCATTTTTCGTTGTTGATTCACGACTGGAGACACAAAAGCACTGCTTGGTACTAGTTATGACCAAGAGTGTGGCTGCCTGAAACCCATTAGATATAAACTTTTGTTCAGCGGTCTTGGTATGTAAACGATTAATGGTGCTTATGACACCCCATTCGTGACATGATCTAAAGTATCATTCCTTAGTTTTTGTATCCAACATACCATAACACATGTATTTTCCCCAAGTTTAGAAAGCATATAAAAGTTTAAAAGTGGGGACATGAACTCACAACTTTGTGTTTCCTGCGCCGTAAACTTCACCGGCTTTGCTTATATAGCGCCGTGACCTATACGTGTTTTATTAACGTTAGTCACTAGACTTGTATCGCACAAGTACAAGTCACCATCTTTTATGTATGTGCTCTTTGTTGATAAAAATAATTTATATTTTTAACTATGTCTTTTACTTATATTATTTTCTCAAAAATAAATATAAGTATCTTGAATTTTTCACCCGAGTTATATCTTCGTCCAAAATAGATTTTAAGTTCATAACTTGTCCAAGTTAAATAGTGTGTTAAGAAATATATTTTCGTAAATATATTTTCTTGTATTCGTCTATACATGTTGTATGTGTATTTTTTTATTTTTACTCCTTAGTAGTGTTTAGTGTATTTTCAAGTCCTAATACACTATTACATACAATACATACTACATACACTTAGCACAAAATTTAGTGACCAATAAATATATATATTTTCCTCAAAAATATACATACTTAATATCACTTTTTATCTTGAAGAAAACATCATATCTTAATCTTTAAATTTACACAAAAATTAGGGAAACCTTGGTAAATATTTTTATGTAAATTTTTAGGGAATAAGTTTCACCAAAACTTATATTTTTCTAAGTGTCAAAATTTTATAGAAATTTTGACATAGTTTCCCCTAAAATGGGGGTTTCCCATGTTTTCAAAACATGTGTTTATTTTCTTTTAAAATCACCATCAATCATCAACAACATAATCAAGACTTACCATAAGTCAAAATCATGTAAATTACACTACATCATGAACTTGAAGTTTTTGTAAAAAAAAAAAACTTGTAGTAACTTACCATGTTATTTAGTAGGCTTAGTTACCCTTTAAAACATATTTATTTGTTTGTAAATCACACTATTAAAAGATTTGGTCATTTACAACTTGTAAGATGATTTTTCTAAAAATATTTCTTTTGTATTTTTCTTGTTACAAACATGTTTCTAGTCTTGTTTATATACTAAAAATTATGATTGGTTTACTTAGAAACCATGACTTTGTAAATCTTGAAATAAACTTGGTTTCTTGAGAAAATTATTTTGTAATCATCTATTTACAAGATTTGTATTTTGTTTAAATCATCTTTACATATGAAAACCAATTTCATCATTCAAGTTCATGAATACATAAAGCATGATGATCTTGGTCTTTCACAAGATCACCACCTTAACTTACTAGATCACATGTTTAATCACAATCTAGTAGGTTTCTTATGATGTCTCACATCACTAACACAAACCATCAATCATCAAGAAGCAAATCAACACAATCAACATGTATTCTTATATTATTAAGCTTATGTTAAAGTATCATGATCATGTTCTTTAGTGTTCTTCAAGATTAACAATGTTCAGCATCATTTAACCAATGAAATATGAAGTAACAAGGGATCATAAGGGTCTTACTACTAGCTCTAAGGCTAGGGATGAACACAAGAGGTTGAAGATGATATATGTGTTAGATAAAAGCAATTGGGAGAGGTCCTTCAAGATCCAAGACCACCAAGCTTCATTAGACACCTTCTAACACCTTGAAATGAACTTGGAATGATTGAACAATGTTGAATGATGATGGTGGTGTTGTGGGGATAGTTCGGCCGAGAATGGGGAGCAAGGGAAGGAGGTGAGTGTGTGTGAAATGTGTGAAGTAATGATCTACAAGTTCAAACTTATAACCATATTTAGGTGTTTATCCAAAGGTTAATGTGTTACCAAAGTACAAGGCAAATCTTATAACAAATCTCCACAAATCTTAAGAGATCAAGCAAGATCATGGGAAGATTATGGTGGGGGCACCTCATGACCGTCCACTTACATGGGGGGGGGGGGGTAAAGTGTAAGTTTCAATCACTAATTGTATAAATAAGTTAGGTTTCAAGTGTCTTGATTAGGGATTTAATGTGTTAATATGTTATAAGAGGTGTTATGGTGTTCGGGGATCATAACTAGCTCAGAAACATTAAAACAATACTTCTAGTATAATTTTGGTGTTTCGGGTAGTGTCCGGTTGTTCGGTTAAATACCGGTTCGTTAAAGTGTCAAACTATTCCGTTTAGTGATCTTTAAGTACCCTTTTATGACACTTTTAATTCCCGACACTTAGGAAAGCATTCAGGACCATTTAGTCATATTTTTGCATGGTACAAACTTGTTACAATGCTGAATTTTGCTTAAATATATAAAATTAAGCATTTAAAGTGTGTTTCGGGTGCTATTTGGTGCATATTTTAGCTTCCGAAAAGTCTATATGTTAACCCTTGTATCCATACTTGGGTTTTAATGTATTTTAGACGTTGGACCTACTCCTGGGCCCCAATTCTATTGTTTGGCTGCTTTCTGCAGAATTGCTGACACAATGTGTCTTACCGGTGAGTTTACTAGTCTTTTTGATGCAACGCTAACATTAATGCATAAAGTCATATTTGAAGTATAAAACTTGCATGAATTCACATGTATAGCATAAAATCAGAAAATGTTGACATTTAGGCACATAATTGCAGATGTTAAATATTAATTAAATTGTACGAAAATTACCGGTTTGGTGCCAGTTGTCACAGTCTCCCCCTGTTAAAAGAATTCCGTCCCGAAATTCAGGCTGAGTTATCTCTCGCAGGAGTTTTCTTGAACAGGTGGTGGTACTTGTTTTTAAACTGGTCTTCATGTTCCCACGTGTATTCGGGTCCATGCTTAGAGTTCCAACGTACTTTGACAAGTTTGACACTACTCCTCTGGGTCTTGTTGACTTTCCAGTCTGTAACCTCAATGGGTTGTTCTGTGAATCGAAGTGTGTCGTCTATATGCACTTCATCCGCAGGGATGATCACTGTTTCTTGGGTTGGACTCTTCTTGAGGTTGGACACATGAAACGTATCATGTACTCCGTTAAGTTCTTCCGGTAATTCCAACTTGACGGTACCAATTCTTTCCAAAATCTTGAATGGTCCGATGTATCGTGGATTCAGCTTTCCACGTTTTCCGAATCTTACTACTACCTTCCAAGGTGTGACCTTTAATAAAACTTTGTCTCCCACCTCGAATTCTAAGGGTTTTCGTCTTTGATCCGCGTAGCTATTTTGTCGATCTCGAACCGCCTTAATGCGCTCTCGGATCTGCATAATCTTGTCGGTTGTCTCTTGTACAAGTTCAGGACCAACCATACGTTTGTCTCTAGCGTCTGCCCAACATAATGGCGAGCGGCACTTTCGGCCATACAGAGCTTCGAACGGTGCGGCTTTTATGCTCGTATGATAACTGTTATTGTAGGAAAACTCAACTAAAGGTAGGTGAGTATCCCAGCTGCCTCCTAGGTCCATAACACATGCGCGAAGCATATCTTCCGACGTTTGTATGGTTCATTCACTCTGGCCGCCTGTTTGCGGATGGAAGGCCGTGCTTAGATCTAGTTGAGATCCAAAGGCTTCCTGAAAGGATTTCCAGATCCTTGAGACAAAACGTCCATCTCTGTCTGAAATAATTGAGATAGGCACTCCATGACGTGCCACGATTTCTTTCAAGTACAACTCAGCAAGCTTTCCAGTGCTATCCTTCTCTCGGATCGGTAGGAAATGCGCAAATTTTGTCAATCGATCAACTATCACCCATATCATATCATGCCCCCTAGGGGTCCTGGGTAATTTTGTTATGAAGTCCACCGAGATTTGCTCCCACTTCCACTCGGGTATCTCTGGTTGTTGCAGTAGTCCGGACGGTTTTTGATATTCAGCCTTAACCTTAGCACAGGTTAGGCACTTTCCAACGTAAATAGCAACATCGCTTTTAAGCCTCGGCCACCAATAGTAATCCTTCAAGTCTTGATACATTTTGTCCGATCCTGGATGGATCGAGTATCTCGACTTGTGAGCTTCATTAAGGATGACTTCTCGAATACCGCCACAGAGCAGAACCCAAATACGCCCCTTAAACTATAAGGTTCCCTCTTTGTTTGGCACCTAATTCTTCAGCATACCTCGGAGGTATTCAGTTCTACGATTTTCTCCCATAAGGGCTTCTTGTTGTGCGTCATGAATGCGTGTAGTGAGGTTCGTCTTAATAGTCATTTCCAAAGCTTAAACCCTTTGGGTCTTAACCCTTTCTTTTTGGCTTAACGCATCTGCTACAACGTTTGCCTTTCCAGGATGGTACTTAATCTCACAGTCATAATCGCTTAGCTGCTCGACCCAACGTCGTTGACGCATATTTAGTTCCTTCTGATCAAATATGTGTTGTAGGCTTTTGTGATCTGTGAAGATTGTACATCGAGTACCATATAAATAGTGTCGCCAGATCTTCAAAGCGAATACCACTGCGCCTAGCTCCAGGTCGTGAGTGGTATAGTTCCTTTCATGCACCTTCAACTGCCTGGAAGTGTAAGCGATGACTTTTTGGCGTTGAATGAGCACGCAACCCAAACCTTGACGCGAAGCGTCGCAGTATACCACGAAGTCTTCAGTGCCTTCGGGTAAGGATAGTATCGGTGCATCGCATAGTTTATTTTTTAGCAGTTGGAAGGCTTCTTCCTGCTTATCACCCCAGTCGTACTTCTTGTCTTTCTGCGTAAGGGTTGTCAGCGGTTGAGCTATCTTGGAGAAATTTTCTATAAATCGTCGGTAATAGCCCGCTAAGCCCAAAAATTGTCGAACTTCAGTTGGGGTTTTGGGGGCTTCCCAATTCTTTATTGCTTCAATCTTGGAAAGGTCTACATGAATGCCCTTCTCATTCACAACGTGACCAAGAAACTGTACTTCGCGAATCCAGAATTCGCACTTTGAAAACTTTGCATAAAGTTTCTCTTTCTTCAGTAGTTCCAAAATGGTTCCGAGGTGTTGCTCGTGCTCTTCTCTCGTCTGCGAGTAAATCAGGATATCATCGATAAATACAATCACAAATTTATCGAGATATGGTTTGCATACGCGGTTCATCAGATCCATAAATACCGTTGGCGCGTTCGTTAGTCTGAATGGCATCACAAGGAACTCGTAATGCCCATAACGCGTTCCGAATGCAGTCTTTGGTACGCTCTCCTCTTGGATTCTTAACTGATGGTACCCAGATCGAAGGTCGATCTTGGAATAGTAGCTCGATCCTTGCAATTGATCGAATAAGTCATCAATCCTTGGTAGTGGGTACCGATTCTTGATAGTGAGCTTATTCAGTTCTCTATAATCGATACACATCCGCAGTGTTCCATCCTTCTTCTTCACGAACAATACTGGAGCTCCCCGAGGTGAGAAGCTTGGCCTTATGAATCCTTTATCCAACAACTCCTGGAGTTGTGTAGATAATTCTTGCATCTCGGATGGTGCAAGCCGATAGGGTGCCTTGGCTACAGGAGCGGCTCCTAGAACCAAGTCTATATGGAATTCGACTTGTCGTTGCGGAGGTAGCCCTGGCAGATCTTCAGGAAAAACATCAGGGAATTCCTTCACCACAGGAATGTCTTCGAGTTTCGGCTCCTCAGCCTTCTTATCTACAACGTGCGCCAGGAAAGCAACACATCCTTTCCTTAAGCACTTATGTGCCTTCATACAACTGATGATTCGCAGAGGCGTGTCTCGTTTTTCTCCATGCACGATGAGAGTTTCATCATTCGCCAGAGGGATGCGAATGATTTTCTCGTGACAAACAACTTCAACTTTGTTCTTGGACTACCAGTCCATTCCGACCACTACATCGAAGCTACCCAATTGAATAGGTAAGAGGTCGATGCTAAATCTTCGCTCACCAAGTTCTAATGTGCAACCTCTAACAACTTTGCCTGATTCAACAAGTTTACTATTGGCTAGTTCTATGGAATAAGGAATATCTAATCTACTAGATTCTATTCCAAGCATACGTTTAAATTCCACAAACATGAAGCTATAATTGGCACCAGTGTCAAATAGTATGGATGCAAAGTGATTGTTAACGAGAAACGTACCGGTGACCACATTAGGGTCCTCGCGTGCGTTCCTTGCTCCAATCACAAATGCTCGAGCCTGAGCATTGTTCCCTCTTGGGCAATCTTTCATGAAATGATCCTTGCTTCCACAACCAAAGCATCCTTGGTTATGCCCAGCTCCATTACCATTCCGGTTACCATTGCCATTGCCATTTCCACCACCGTTTCTATTACCAGCACCGTTGCGGTTTCCATTCCCGTTTCTATTACCATTTCCATTTCCTTTTCCCCAACAGTTCTCAGTATGGTGACCCAGTTTTCCACACTTATCGCATTTTAGAACCCGACAAACTCCTTCGTGATGACGCTTGCACTGGTTGCAGATGGGCAGAGTGCCTAGGTATCCTCTGGCATGAGCGTCCTTCATGGTTGCAAGAGTTTTCGCCTCCTGAGGCGGGTTGGGGTCTCGCTTCTTATTGTTGGAACCCTTGTTGTTACGTGTTGCTTGATTCAGGCTCGCATGCTTCCTTTTCTTGTCACCAGACGACTCAGCATGCGTCTCGGTCTTTTGAGTTGGGTTCAGTGATAACTTCATCATACGAACAACATCTTCAATAAGGCTGACAGCAAGAGTTACAGCCTGAGTGATCGTTTAAGGTTTAGCCGAAGTTACCATGTTGCGAAACTCTGGAGCCAATCCCCAGATGTAGAGTTCAATGCGCTTAAATTCGGGAGTCACCATATAGGGGATCACGCTTGACAAATCGTGGAACCTTCGGGTATAACCAGTAATGTCTACACCTTCCATGGTCAAGTGCCAGAATTCAGTCTCCAACCTTTGGAGTTCAGCACGAGAGCAATACTTCTCTCTCATACGTTCTTTTAGCTCATCCCATGTCATGCAGTACGCAGCATCATCACCCAGAGTCTGGACTTGCAAATTCCACCAAGTCAAAGCTTCATCAACAAACAACCCCGTAACAAAAGTGACTTGCTGATCCGCGGTACACTTGCTCATACGGATAGTGGAATCCGTCTTTTCCGTCCATGGTACAAAAGCCACTGCACCTCCCGTGTCGTCCTAGTTCACGGCTTGCAGTCGAGAAACTGCTTGAAAGTGCAGCCATGAGCTGTGTTTCCTCCAGATGTATCTCCCTGCCCATTACGTCTAGCATTGCTTGGTCCTCCACTTTGTTCGGTGCGGTTCGCCTCGTATTGAGCGATAGCTGCGGAGATCCTTTCTTCCAATAGGGTGTTCAGTTCCTCAGCGGTCCTCGGCAGAAGAGGAGGAGGGGGTTGATCGGAATCCTGATTGTTCACAACTCTCCTAGGTGCCATGTTCTGTCGGAACATAACATAACAGGGTTAGACATTTGTTTGATATCGTCATACGAGACAGTAATAGTATATATACATAGACATATACCCACATAAGTGACATCAAACAATCCGCCCAACGTATAAATCAATTCATACAGCAACAAGCATGTATAAATAGATAAATACTGGCGTGTCATAAGATATTCACCGAGTCTTTACACATATCAAAACAACTTGTTACATCATTGTTTGCGAAGTAAACAAAATGCATAAGGGTTACATCTCCCCAAAGTACAAGTTTAATATATGTAAAGGACAAAATATCTTACTTCACATTGGCGGTTCTTGTCTTTATACCCTAAATTATTACTTCAACCGAGTATTTAATAGGCTGGGGGAGGGGTGAGGGTATTCACGTTTGACCTTTTCGTGTATTGAAGGAATCTTGTTTGATACGTGACAAGACTTGCTGTGGTTTCTGTGGACTGAATTCCATAATTATGTATGCATCCATAATTACGTAAGTCCTTGCACAGTCCGCACAGTTCGTTTCATCGTCGGATCACTTCCTTCAGATAGGCCACTGTTTTCAGGTAAAGTCACGAGTACCTAAGATATTCTGTTTCTAGTATATGTATATATCAATTATTACACATAGTTGCAAGTAATTTCTAGTCAAAGACAAGTGCTATTCCAGTGCACCCTAAGTCTCATAGTGTCCCTACTTGACTCTTTGAAAACAGTTTCAGGTAGTGGATGTCGCGGAAAGTTTTATGCAATGAAAACTTTTTGAAAAAAAGATTGTTTTCGTGAAAGGATCCTAAAGATTGTAGTCTAGACTCGAGAAGGAATCCTGGTTCACTACAATCGCAGCTCTGATACCAATCTGTCACACCCCTTTCTAAGGCGGAAGCACGAGGTGTGATCTTGAAAGGTTCTCATTGCATACGATTGGTAAACATATTACATGCTCATAAAAATAACTCCGAATGCCAAATCATTACATAACAGAAAACATAGGTTAAGTGTTTACATCACAAGACAGCATATTGTCTGAAAAGTTTACAATTTTATTTAAAAGATGAACATAAAGGTTTTGGTCCTTATATCACCACACGGAGTGGGACATAACAACCAAACCCAGCAAAACGACATAGGAGTCTCAACACAACATAGCTAACAAAATAAACAACATCCAAGAGCAAGAGTATAACCGCGCGCACATCCACTTTAGTTACCTGAAAGACATGTGAGTTTTTGGAAAAAAAAACGTCAACATAATGTTGGTGTGAATTCATGCATTTTTTGTATTGAACGTTTGTATACTTGAATAAAACATGGTATGTAATTTGTATGAAACAAGTATTTCTGTAAATATAAGGAAATCGAGATCGCTAATGGTTTGCAAGACCATTAACATATGACACGACATAGGAAGCATCCAAACCATAGGCATTTTTCGTTGTCGATTCAAGACTATAGACACAAAAGCACTGCTTGGTACTAGTTATGACCAAGAGTGTGGCTGCCTGAAACCCATTAGATCTAACCTTTTGTTCCGCGGTCTTGGTATGTAAACGATTAATGGTGCTTATGACACCCTATTCGTGACATGATCTAAAGTATCATTCCTTAGTTTTTGGATCCAACATACCATAACACATGTATTTTCCCCAAGTTTAGAAAACATATAAAAGTTTAAAAGTGGGGAGATGAACTCACAACTTTGCGTTTCCTGCGCCGTTAACTTCACCGGGTTTGCTTATATAGTGTCGTGACCTATACGTGTTTTTATTAACGTTAGTCACTAGACTTGTGTCGCACAAGTACAAGTCACCATCTTTTATGTATGTGCTCTTTGTTGTTAAAAATAATTTATATTTTTAACTATGTCTTTTACTTATATTATTTTCTCAAAAATAAATATAAGTATCTTGTATTTTTCACCCGAGTTATATCTTCGTCCAAAATACATTTTAAGTTCATAACTTGTCCAAGTTAAATAGTGTGTTAAGAAATATATTTTCGTAAATATATTTTCTTGTATTCGTCTATGCATGTTGTATGTGTATTTTTGTATTTTTACTCCTTATGAGTGTTTAGTGTATTTTCAAGTCCTAATACACTATTACATACAATACATACTACATACACTTAGCACAAAATTTGGTGACCAATAAATATATATATTTTCCTAAAAAATATACATTTTTAATATCACTTTTTATCTTGAAGAAATCATCATATCTTAATCTTGAAATTTACACAAAAATTAGGGAAACCTTGGTAAATATTTTTAGGTAAATTTTTAGGGAATAAGTTTCACCAAAACTTATATTTTTCTAAGTGTCAAAATTTTATAGAAATTTTGACATAGTTTCCCCTAAAAATGGGGGTTTCCCATGTTTTCAAAACATGTGTTTATTTTCTTTTAAAATCATCATCAATCATCAACAACACAATCAAGACTTACCATAAGTCAAAATCATGTAAATTACACTACATCATGAACTTGAAGTTTTTGTAAAAAAAAAAACTTGTAGTAACTTACCATGTTATTTAGTAGGCTTAGTTACCCTTTAAAACATATTTATTTGTTTGTAAATCACACTATTAAAAGATTTGGTCATTTACAACTTGTAAGATGATTTTTCTAAAAATATTTCTTTTGTAATTTTCTTGTTACCAACATGTTTCTAGTCTTGTTTTGTTAGGATCGGAGGCTCTCATGATTGTGTTTGTTTGTGTAAATTGAACAGTCAATGAGTATGAAAACGTGTTAAGTGCAGCGGAAATGAACACCAAACTTTATAAACACAGTCAAAGAGGAAAATAGTTTGATAAACACATGATTTACATTAGTCGAAAGATTACAAAGTCAATCAAATGATTACAAAGCATGATTACAAGCTAAGCTCCCCCTCAGCCTGATACCCCAAGGATGGTTGCACACAAGATGAAAGGATTGGACTAGAGGAGAAGAACTCGCTCAGTCAATCAAATGTAACAGTACAGGGTACTGTTACATTTATAGGCAAACCAAATCACTGGTGTACCTCAGCTGACGTCACCATGAAAGTGACGTCTAACCTCCTAACAAACTCTAACCTCTGATCTACACAAACACTGATGTACTAACTACTGCTATTACATTTCATTACATAAAAAGACTCTTAAACAGCTGCTGCATCCTTCCACTGCTGTGAACCCAGCAGTGCTTGTCCGGATCAGCAGTACTAGACTCAAGGCAGTAGATTGAATCAGCAGAGCTTTGGTCTTCCATCAGTCTTTGACATTAGGCAGTAGATGCAAGGCAGCAGTTGTAGGTCAGCACTTAGTAAGATCAGCAGATAGGAGGTCAGCAGATATGAAACCACTTTCAAGGGGAGAGATTTGTATGTAAACATCTGCTTATTCTGGATCCACTGCTTTGATCCAGTTTTGGCTTTAATTATATGTTCCTCTGATAGGGTTCAATCCCAACAATCTCCCCCTGGAACAGATAATGCCAAAACTCTTCATTATTGTGGAAATCTTTATTGCCTCATTAACAGTTCCCTTATCTGACCTTTGAATTGTAGTTCAAAGTCTAGGGCATTTGTGTCTTCATCATCCCTACTAAGTGGAAGATCAAGGAGATCCTGCAAATCTTCAAGACTTAGGCCAAGAGCTTGTTCCCTTGATATTTTCTCCACTTCTCCACCAGACCTGAGCAAAGTCAATACGCAGGTCTGTTTGTCAGTTTCCCACTTTTGTATTTTTGAGTCTGGTGGGTTTCTTAGGAGATGTTTATTTGCAGAAGTATTTGGTGAGGCTGGCCTATTCATCACTGGCTGAGCAGCACTTGCAGATTGTTCCAATTCAAGATCTTCTTTAATCATTACTTTCATGCCTGCTTTTACAACAGCATCTCCAGCTAATAGGTCTTGAATTGTTTCAGCACTCAATTGGTTTTTGCTCCTTCTTTTGTAGATGGCAGCACCAGTTGGAGCAGTGGCTCTCCTGATTTGCAGCTTTGTTGGTCTTTTTGAAACCTCTGCTTCAGGATAGTCAGGCCTTTGAGGAACATTTGGATCTTTCTTTCTTAATTCCTCCAACCTTTTGTAGGTGGCCCTGACCACATCTTCTTTCCATCTAGCAACTTGTCTTTTGTTTCCATATTCAGCAGCAACCAATTCCTCTTTCATTCTTTTCAGTTCTACCTGTTTGTCAGGTACATTCTTTCTAAACTTTGCCCAGTCAGGAGGAGTGTGAGTGACTTTCCTTTTTATCATGTCTTGAATTCTTGCTGCTTCATTTTCAAGCTCAGGAACGGTCCACTCTTTGTACATGTGTTTCTCTCCTTTGTGCTTCTTGTGAGCCATGATGCTTTCAATGTAGTCTTTCTTCAAAGTTTCCGCTGCTCTTTCTGAAATTTGTTGACTGACATTTTTTGCAAATTGTTCTAGGGATCTGACCTGGGTGAGCAGATATTGATAGGTTCTTGAAATTTCTTTGTCAGATTTCCCTTGTGTGTTTCTTTTTGAGATGTCTTCTGCTTGCTTGGCCTTGATATCCAAGTATTCATCAACATTTTTAGGCCAGGGATATCCTTTTATTAATGGCAAACTCCTTTTGGCAGGGTCATCCTCATAGTAAAAAGATTTTATCTCTTCTCTAACAGCTGCTAGCTCAAGAGGAAATTGAACACCTGCAGGAGGTAAGGGCTTGTACATTGGAACTGAAGAGAGAGGAACAGGTTTTGGTATTGTGACAAGAGCTGAAGATTTTGAAGATGTTTGTGGTGGTGAAGTGTCATCATCTTTGAGAATTAGCCTTCTCCTCTTTGGTTGAGGAGGGGATGATGATGTTTTGGATGGAACAGTGGTGGTGGATGTAGTGGCAGTGGTTTGTGATTGACTAACAGTTGTTGAAACAACTGGTGTTCCAACCACTGTTGTCATTACAGCAGATGTTTTAACAACTACTGTCTTCTGCTTTTTGGCAGGAGGTGATTTTGTTTTTGGTGGTAATGGTGGTAAGGCGGTGGATTTGGTGTGTGTTGAAGTGGGAGCAGATGTTGAAACTACTGAAGTACCGACTGTAGTTGATACAACAGGAGTTACAACAGCTGTTTTAGGTGGTGGTTTTGGAGCAGACTTTGAACGTCTGGTTGGAATGGATTTGGGTAGCCTTACTCTTCTTGTAGGCTTCTTCTTTTCATCAACAAGATTTTCATCATCTTGTGATCCTGAAGTACCCTGATCCGGATAATCCACCCTGGCTTTCCTTTTGGCCTCTCTATCCCTTTTTACACTTGCAATTGCTTCTGCCAGTGCATTTGTGGTCACATCAATTTTCTTGCTTCCATCTGGCAAAGGGATCTGTTTGGTCATGTTTGCATTTTCTGGTTCAATGTAGAGACCATCCTCTATACCCTTCTTTTTCCACTCCTTAATTTTCTCCCCCTTTTTGGCATTATCTTCTGGGAGTTGATAAATGAAGCGAACTTTTGGAGGAGCAGTGCCAGTGGTGTGCAGGATCTGAGTTTTGAGAGCCTTTAGATCAGCCTGAGTGTTCTTGAACCTTGACTCCATTGCATCTCTCGGCTGTTGGACATGTTTTTCATGTTGCTGATCTGCTAATTGTGCTTGGTGATGGAGAAAAGGTTGAAACAAATTCCAGAGCTCATTTGTAGCAGGTGCTATTTGTGGAGCAGGTGCTTGAGGTGGAACAGCAGTTGATTGTACCTTTTGTACTTGTAACACCTGTTGTAGCATTTCTTTGAGTTCTGCAACAGAGTTATCAAGCTTTTCAATACGATCCGTCAATTTCTGGTACTTTAAACCATCACCCAAGTTAATGGGATCATCTGATTTCCCACTAGCAGTGGTTGTAACAGTAGTTGATGTAAGGAGTGTACTCCAAACATTAACCACTGATGCCCCTTTTTCTTGGTACTGGGGTCTTCTTCCTTCAACACTTGACAACCTTTTGATGTTGCCAGTAGGATAAATAAATCCACTGGTGGTTGGCAGAGGTGCTATATAAGGAATTGCCTCCAAGGAAGTCTTATTAATGTAACCACTGTCCAACTGTAAACCAGTGGGTTCAACAGTTGTAGTGGCTGCTTCACTTGGACTACCACCAAGAGTTACTTGTAACTCAAGGGGTGTAACCTCCTCAGGTTGTGTTGGTGGGTTAGCAAAGATTGATACATCAGACCCAGTCAGTTGTTGAGGTATATTCTCAGTGATAGGTGAGTGAGAAGGACTGGTTAATGCCTGGTTCAAATCAATTGCATCCAACAGCAGTTTAGTTGGTGGGGGAATTGTGGATGTGAAGGGTGGTGTAGAAAGTGGATTTACCCCGGGTATTGAGCTGTGGATGATAGAAACAAGTGTTTCTAGAGCATCATGATGTGGAGACCCTATTTGTACAACCTGTTCTTTTTGTGAAGAAGCAGGAGGAGTTTTGGTTATGGGTTGAGATATTTGTACCAACTGCTGTGAGGAAGAAGCAGCAGTGGTTTCTTGTGACTGTTGTGTTGTCACAGGTATTTGCTCTGGTATCTCATCCTCCAGAGTTGCCCTTTTGATTGGTTTGGGGGGTTTTTGAGTTTTCTTTTTGTGTGGCTTTTTGTGGATTGTAGGTGTGGGTTTCAAAACAGTTGGTCTGCTGCTTTGATCACCTTGAGCAGTGGGCTCAGCAGCAGATACCTGAGGAGCAGTTGTAACTGCTAAAATCTGCTCAGGCACCTCTGCTTGTGTTTTGCAAGGTGCTAACATTCTTGAAAAAGTTTCAGTTGTTAAACTGTTTATTTGAGTAGAATCACCTTGGTTTATTTCAGCTATATCATTCTTACTGAATTTCTTTTCAAAATAGTAACTTAAAAACCTTGGAAACAGTAAGAATGATTTTGTTTCAACATTATTAACCAAATCTTTAAAAATTTCCCGAGAATAGTTAAGATTTTCTTCTTGAAGAATTGCATATCCCAGATTTTGAATCTTTAAAGGGATTTCATTGAAAGAAGTGGTTTTATTTGAAACACAAAGTAGGAGGGTATGAAATAAAAACCTGGTTGCAGAAGGAAAATAACCTTTTTCTAAGGTAAGTTTCTTCATCATTGTGGCTTCATACCCTCTTTCAAAGAAGTCAGTTTGCAACTCGTTTTTAGTGAAAGAAATTTTACCTTCTTGATCATCGAGTTGAAAGACCTCTGAAATGGATTGTGGCGTGATTTGGACAGCTTTACCCTTTAAAGAAGAGTGTATGGTGGTTGCAATGTCTCCTTGTTTTTCAAGGGTTGCATTCTTCCAAAACTCCCTTTGGGTCGCCAAATAGATTGGTGCATCGACAGTGAACAAAGTTTTGTACTTTGATTTTGCCATGGTGTCAATAATGGAATTGAAAACATTGGTGGTTCCTGGTTTTGTGAGGAGACCCAGGAGATTGTGAGATGGTTTATATGGAATTTCAGTGGAGATTGCCTTTTGAGAGGCTGTTTTCGATGAAGATTTGGATGAGGATTTTGAAGATGACTTCGATTTTGTCATTTTGAGGATGATAATCGAAGAAATTTGTGGAGAAATGAGATGAAGAACTGCTTTGAGAAGAGAATTTTTAGGAATTCAATTCGACAGTAAAACCATGTTTTGGTGGTGAGTGGGGGATTTTTATAGAGAAGAAAGTGAATGCTGATGTGGCAGCGGTTATTTTGATCTGAGGGCTAAAAACTGACCACGTGTCAAACACTGATGAAACGGATGGAGAACAGTTGTTTTAAGGGCCACTGACGTATCAAGCATCAGAGATTACAACGGTAAAAATTGTGAGCAGTGGATGATTTTTACTATCAATGGATAACATATCAGTGGATAGGACACTGATTTTGAACATCAGTACTTGTCAAGAAAGTGAGGGATCAGTGGTTAACTTTCAGCAGTGGACAATGTTTAGAGATCAGACGTTGGAACAAAACAGTGGTTAGGATAAATGGTACAGATTTTAAGAACAAGTATTCCAGCAACAGTTTTGAGAATTTTTATTCCAGGTTTTGCCACAAGTCAATTTTGAAGGACAGTGGTTTAGTACCCTGGATGATGAAAACTTTATTGCTAAGGCAACTCATTTTCGTTTAATATTCAATTAAAACATGAGTACCCTAGTAATTCAAGCATAGTTAGCAATCAACCTTTGAAAACAATTTAAGAGCAAACCTAAGTATGACATGATCTTGACATATGTACCATTTCCTTTTGACCCATATAAGAGAATAATAATACCAACAAAAATAAGGTATTATATCCTGACAGGAACTGAAACCATTGCCAACAAAAACAAGCAACAGTTTCAAATATATTATTCCAAAAAAAAAATGAACAATATATCCTGATTATTCGAGAAAATCCTTTTAAAAAAAATGGTTAAAGATTTTCTGAGAAAAGCATCAAAAAGGATCTGGTATATTTTCAAAAGAAAACATAATCATATCATTCTCAAGTTATTGAAAATGGTCAGTGGTTTGAAATATTGAATACATTTTGACCACTGTTAAGGACCATTTTATTGTCAGTTGATTGCAAACATGGTTCTCTTTGAAGTTCATTCACTGGAATCAAAACCTATTCCTGAATCAGATGAATGCACACAGTTGCTTAATGACCATTTTTACCCTAAACTTTGACTCATAAGTGTTTTATGTTTGTACTCTTTTCTTTTGACATCAAAAATTTGAGATAAACACACTTCTAAGTTTTTGTGAATTATCTTCTTCCCTTTTTACCCTTCCCTAATCATAAGTATTTAAATACTTACTGAGGGGTATTTATTGAAGGAGTACTTGTTCCGGAATCATTTTGTAGTAATGTTTTGAGAGATTTGGTCATTTCTGCACATGCTTATGCCAACCTTCTCATTACCTATGATCCGGACATTTTTTACTCCTGATTTTCTTAATGTATTTTAACATAGTCGATTTTGTCCTTCTGAAGAACTCAACCTGTTTTCAACACATAAAGTCTGAATGACTAAAGTTTTGCTTTCCCTCTCTTTATGTTAGCAAAACACCAATGTTTTTATGAACATAGGTTTTGTTAATCTGAGGTTCATACTTTAGTATTTATGAAAACATCACAAATTACACATCAACTTTTGAAATCAATTTTGAAAATATGAAATGATCCCACAGTTTAACAGATATGTTTTCAGATCTGAAAACTATGAGTGGCTTATGCATGATATCACTTGTTCTGTGAGATTTGTGTGTCATATGACATCTTGGTTGATGTACAAAGTTTTTGAATAACCATTTTGATCATGATTTACCAGTTACTCTATTTTTCAACTGAGTACAACCAACCTTGGTATCAATGAATTTTGAGCTGAACTGTTATGTCAAATTGATTGTTAGATCGAATTTGACTGTCCAAGCTCTGATACCAATTGTTAGGATCGGAGGCTCTCATGATTGTGTTTGTTTGTGTAAATTGAACAGTCAATGAGTATGAAAACGTGTTAAGTGCAGCGGAAATGAACAACAAACTTTATAAACACAATCAAAGAGGAAAATAGTTTGATAAACACATGATTTGCATTAGTCGAAAGATTACAAAGTCAATCAAATGATTACAAAGCATGATTACAAGCTAAGCTCCCCCTCAGCCTGATACCCCAAGGATGGTTGCACACAAGATGAAAGGATTGGACTAGAGGAGAAGAACTCGCTCAGTCAATCAAATGTAACAGTACAGGGTACTGTTACATTTATAGGCAAACCAAACCACTGGTGTACCTCAGCTGACGTCACCATGAAAGTGACGTCTAACCTCCTAACAAACTCTAACCTCTGATCTACACAAACACTGATGTACTAACTACTGCTATTACATTTCATTACATAAAAAGACTCTTAAACAGCTGCTGCATCCTTCCACTGCTGTGAACCCAGCAGTGCTTGTCCGGATCAGCAGTACTAGACTCAAGGCAGTAGATTGAATCAGCAGAGCTTTGGTCTTCCATCAGTCTTTGACATTAGGCAGTAGATGCAAGGCAGCAGTTGTAGGTCAGCACTTAGTAAGATCAGCAAATAGGAGGTCAGCAGATATGAAACCACTTTCAAGGGGAGAGATTTGTATGTAAACATCTGCTTATTCTGGATCCACTGCTTTGATCCAGTTTTGGCTTTAATTATCTGTTCCTCTGATAGGGTTCAATCCCAACATGTTTATATACTAAAAATTATGATTGGTTTACTTAGAAACCATGACTTTATAAATCTTGAAAATAAACTTGGTTTCTTGAGAAAATTATTTTGTAATCATCTATTTATAAGATTTGTATTTTGTTTAAATCATCTTTACATATGAAAACCAATTTCATCATTCAAGTTCATGAAGACATAAAGCATGATGATCTTGGTCTTTCACAAGATCACCACCTTAACTTACTAGATCATGTGTTTAATCACAATCTAGTAGGTTTCTTATGATGTCTCACATCACTAACACAAACCATCAATCATCAAGAAGCAAATCAACACAATCAACATGTATTCTTATATTATTAAGCTTATGTTAAAGTATCATGATCATGTTCATTAGTGTTCTTCAAGATTAACAATGTTCATCATCATTTAACCAATGAAATATGAAGTAACAAGGGATCATAAGGGTCTTACTACTAGCTCTAAAGCTAGGGATGAACACAAGAGGTTGAAGATGATATATGTGTTGGATAAAAGCTATTGGGAGAGGTCCTTCAAGATCCAAGACCACCAAGCTTCATTAGACACCTTCTAACACCTTGAAATGAACTTGGAATGATTGAACAACGTTGAATGATGATGGTGGTGTTGTGGGGATAGTTCGGCTGAGAATGGGGAGCAAGGGAAGGAGGCGAGTGTGTGTGAAATGTGTGAAGTAATGATCTACAAGTTCAAACTTATAACCATATTTAGGTGTTTATCCAAAGGTTAATGTGTTACCAAAGTACAAGGCAAATTTAATAACAAATCTCCACAAATCTTAAGAGATCAAGCAAGATCATGGGAAGATTATGGTGGGGGCCACCTCATGACCGTCCACTTACATGGGGGGGGGGGGGGGTAAAGTGTAAGTTTCAATCACTAATTGTATAAATAAGTTAGGTTTCAAGTGTCTTGATTAGGGATTTAATGTGTTAATATGTTATAAGAGGTGTTATGGTGTTCGGGGATCATAACTAGCTCAGAAACATTAAAACAATGCTTCTAGTATAATTTTGGTGTTTCGAGTAGTGTCCGGTTGTTCGGTTAAATACCGGTTCGTTAAAGTGTCAAACTATTCCGTTTAGTGATCTTTAAGTACCCTTTTATGACACTTTTAATTCCCGACACTTAGGAAAGCATTCAGGACCATTTAGTCATATTTTTGCATGGTACAAACTTGTTACAATGCTGAATTTTGCTGAAATATATAAAATTCAGCATTTAAAGTGTGTTTCGGGTGCTATTTGGTGCATATTTTAGCTTCCGGAAAGTCTATATGTTAACCCTTGTATCCATACTTGGGTTTTAATGTATTTTAGACGTTGGACCTACTCCTGGGCCCCAATTCTATTGTCTGGCTGCTTTCTGCAGAATTGCTGACACAATGTGTCTTACCGGTGAGTTTACTAGTCTTTTTGACGCAATGCTAACATTAATGCATAAAATCATATTTGAAGTATAAAACTTGCATGAATTCACATGTATAGCATGAAATCAGACAATGTTGACATTTAGGCGCATAATTGCAGATGTTAAATATTAATTAAATTGTACGGAAATTACCGGTTTGGTGCCAGTTGTCATAGTCTCCCCCTGTTAAAAGAATTTCGTCCCGAAATTCAGGCTGAGCTATCTCTCGCAGGAGTTTTCTTGAAAGTAGGTGATCATTTACTTGCGCCAATTTACATAACTTAGTTATTCTTTTTCTCTGTCGGGAAGCAATGAAAGTAGGTGATCATTTACTTTCTGGACAACTTCATTCATAACAAGTATGACCCTATTATGAAAATATTCAGATTTTGTTTTTTTTTAAACATTGAAGAATAATAGTGGTAGTATGGTATGTTAATAGAAAAGGTAAGCCTCTATGCTTTGGTAAATTTAAAATTGTTATTAGCGGTGATGTTTATAGATTGTCATATAGATGAACATGGATAGCTTGAGATTCACTATTTTTTTTTAATTTTGAAATCGTGATATGCATTTTGATAATAGATCTAGAAATTAGAGTCAAACGCAAAGTTGGAGATGTTCTCCGATTATATTGATCGAACCCGTTGAGAACCTAGTTATCTTACATCATTTAAATATTAAAGTTGTTTACAATACAATACAATACAATACAATACATTAATATAATAAATAATATATTAGTAATACTATTAGTAAATTAATATAATTCATAACACACGTTAAAAAATGAACTACGGTTATTAATTATAATATTAGATATTCATTAGAATTATTGTAGAACTAATTATTATATTAATTATATTTAACTAATATTATATTTAATTAAATAGAGAATGTTATTCGCATAAATATTTGAAGAAAAAAAATTATATAATTACTATTTGTAATGTTTAAATATATTACATTTACAATAATATAATTTATATTAATCTTTTTATCGCTCTTACTAATTTAGAATTTTTTTGTTATTCGTTTATTGCGAAAACCTAAAATATTTTGAGTATCCAAATAAAACTAATCAAAAATATATATTTAATATTAATAAAAGAATCCTTTTAATGTCACATCTAATATTACTAAAAGGATTAAGTTAAAAAAATATAAATAAAAATTGTGAGATTGAAGTAGCAAATTACATGTGGCATTATTATTCCTGAATTGATGAAAATGTGGCATTATTATTCCTAAATTAATGAAAAGAATGTCAAGCGGCATTAAAGGTATTCTTTTATTAATATTAGATTATAAATTATAATATTCAATCAATTGCTTCAAAGTCCTTTTTATTTTAAACTATATATTTTTCGTAACTCATTAAAACCATTATGAACTTAATCTTCATATTGTCATGTTCATTCTTTTTATTTAATTGTTTTAGGTCCATCCATGTAAACCTACTAGTTTTTGCCCCGTCCGCGTTGCGGGGCACTAATCCGAATATTTTTCTCTCATAACATGTATGTCTGTGTTTCGGTTACTTGTACATCTATACTATCTATAATAAGAGATTATGAGCTGGTGTAAAACTGCTTATGTGTCAATTTCTAAGGTATGCCACATATAATCGCTGATGTCATAATTCCTTTTTCAATATTTAGATATGTATAAATCTTTCTAAAATATATAATCAAATTTTATTATTAGTAAATAAGAGATTTCTTTAGGAGGGAAGTTTGAAATTGCATGGGGAGAAGAAATCAGCAATTAATGCACTGTAAGAAGTAATCATATCTATTAATTAATAATCTATCTAAAATATATAATCAGTATCTAAATGGGCAAAAGGGCAAACACTGATGATCATCCAAACCACTGGCCAACTCCAAAAGTCACGAACTGATGATTCAAAATCAACCACTGATGATTCAAAATCAAAATTATGGCTCCAAATTCAAAATTCAAAATTATGGCTCCAGATATATAACCTATCATCTTCTTCAATCAATTACCCTCTCTAATCAATTTCTCTCTCAACTCTCTCTCTAAAATTCACAGTCTTTTGAAAGATAAATCATTCGGTTCACAGTAGCAGGCCCCTCTTTTGAAAGATAAATCTTTCTTCTTTGGCAAGAATCTGGAATTATTTCAATTTCTTCTTCATATCGAAATCTTCTGCCCTAATTCTGTCTGTCGTCCTTCAGGCTTATGAAATCTTCATCACAAAGGTACAATTCCATCTCTTTGGTAACATTCAATCTTGGTTTTCTTGCCTTTTCTTTCGATTTCTTACTTTTTATTTACTGGAACCATATTAGGGTTTTTAGAGTCATCAGGGCACAGGTAGTTAAATATTACACCGAATCTTGACCCTCATGTACTGTTTATTCATCATCTTTACCATCGATTTGAATATTATTGTATTTGTATGATCTGTTGTTAATCGTTACCTGACCCTCGATGTGTAGATTATGAGCCCATAAACAAACATATATCATTAATAACCTAGGGGATAAAAAGCATTTATGTTTGGCAGAGTATTATGAGCTAGTTTCACTAGGTTAAAAAGCATTTATGTTTGGCAGAGTTTTATGAGCTGATATTTGTGCAGTATAATCTTATACAGAGTTAAAAAATATGTATACCCTGATCTTACAAATGGTGATGAACGAGTTTTTTATTGAAATTACTAATTACTATGGTTGTGAGTAACAAGTTGATTGTTAATTTAGGTAATGGGGATTTCCGTGTCATCAGTATGTATCTGTGGTAGAAGAAGAAAGAGTTTCAGGTATGAGAACCAACTTAAGAGTTATTAGTTATTAGTTATTATAAAGGAATATATGTTCTTGCTTATAAAGGTGAAGTTAGAATTGATGACAATGTTATCGGAGAAAGGTCTGGTGGCAAGAAGAAAGACTTTCAGGTATGAGTTTCAGTTTTATATATAGACATATAGATCATTATAGTGTCGGTGTATAACGTTTCAATATGCTAAGCGTAATGGTTATTAACGTTTTGGTTGAATTTTATAGGCGTAGAGCGGAAACTGCTGGAGAGGTGGAGGCTTGCAAGCGATGTAACTGTAAGAAATCTAAGTTTTTGAGGTTGTATGTAACTTTGTTGAAGAAGCAACCAGTGAGAGTGTTTTGGTGGAAAACTTGGAGGGGTCGGTGACGTTGTCGAGGTTGTCAGGAAATGCAAAGTGATAGCATTTCCTGACAACCCTCGACAATGTCACCGAACTCCTAATCTGAGCGTGACCCTCTGAAAATATAAATGTTTTGCAACTTCACCATGAATAGAGAAGAAAGAGACAGTTGGGTTTCTAGCTCCAGTTGTGTTGCAGCCGAATCAACGGCAAATTCAGCAGCAGTAGTTGTTGATGCATGAATATGAAGATTGAATTTGTGAGGTTCAGTTAATAATCAACTTATTGAAATTATATTATTTATTGTATTCACCATTGTTAAACCAAAATGATTGAATTTGTGAGGTTCAGGAATATGAAGATTGAATTTGTGAGGTTCAGCAGCAGCAGTTGTTGATTCAGCAGCAGTAGCAGTAGTTGTTAATGTAGGTGAGTTTTGCAAAGGTTTGCGGGTTGAAATAAAATTATTTATTGTATTCACAATTGTTAAACCAATTGTGCTTTATGTTTATGATTTGAACTTGTGATAATTTGTGCCTAATAATCGACTGATTGAACGGATTTTGATTTTTAATTAAGTTTATTAATGTGAACCAAAAGTTTTGGTAAACCAAGGTATGTGCTCTCACATATTCTTGGTTCAAATTAATTTCATGGGATGATAACATCTTCATTTTTATTATTTACTTTAGGGATTGAATTTTGTGTAGAGATGGATGGATGAAGTGGGCACCTGTTTCATCAGACGAGTTTTGGTTTAATCAAATTGAATGGAATGTTGGATCCTTATGCTAATCTCAATGGAACTATTAGCAGCGAAGAATCTTATTGGTGCTAATCTGAATGGAATGTTGGATCCTTATGCAATCATCACTTGTGGTTCAGAAAAGCGGTTTAGGTAATAGATATTATAAATTAAGTTTGTTGTGAAACATGTATTTGGAAAAGGTCTGTTTTATGTTTGAAACCTCTGTTTGTTGTGAACAGATGTTAGAATATAAAACAGATGTTTCAAACGACTGTTGGGTTAAACAGTGTTTTGTATAGAAAATAGTGGTTGAAACCACTGTTGGGTTAAAACGGTGGTTGAAACTAGTGTTGGGTTAAAACGGTGGTTGAAACCACTGTTGGGGTTAAAACGGTGGTTCAAACCACTGTTTTGGTCAAACCACTGCTTGAAACTACTGTTTGGTTAAAACGGAGGTTTGAAACCATTGTTGGGTTAAAACAGTGGTTGGAACCACTGTTTGGATGTGTGTTGAAAGTG
>JARYGA010027341.1:0-107663 GCA_030545235.1 Helianthus tuberosus
TAACTTTCCATTTCTTTAGCATGTTGTGATAGTCCAACTGATCTACTATCATTTCCTCTTGTTTCAGCAAAACTCATTTTAAAAATTTTCAATGTTTTTGTCATTTTCAAATTTTCAAATGTTTTTGGATTTTCTAAAATTTTACTCCCCCTAAAATGCAAACACATTTTAGGAAATTTGAAAACAAACTGTACACGAAACGTGACAACTGATATCGAATTGCCTCAATTCTCCATCCACTTGGCATAAACAATCAGAACTCCCCCTCACAACAAACTATTTTCCCATTATGATTTCAAAACACTTAAGTTTGTTTTAATCAAAATGGTTTTTCCGGAAAATAAGTTTTGTTGATTTTGTAAAACCATTTGTAGGTTAGGGATTTGGTTCATCACATTGTTTTTCAACGACTTGTAGGAAATCAGATACAACTTAATGTCCCTGATTTACCACTTGTAAGATCAATCCAATCAAGCATTTTCAACCAATCATCATCTATTGGTTGAAATTCTCAAGGTTCCGATACCTACTCCACGCTTACCAACCTGGGAACTCCGGCAAGTCAGGTTTTTCATTTAAACAGATTCACCCAAGCCTGACGGTCCTTGGGTGATTTTGAATTCTTGTTCAACAATGGTGGAAAATTTGCATCATCCATTGTTAGACTAGAATTCTCAACTTTTACCTCAACACAAGGCTCTTCTGGTTTTACCACACCAGATTCATTGCCTGATTGTGGCTTGTCTGACTTTGATGAGCCAGATTCATCGCCGACATGTGGCTCCTTTGTTTCCACAGAAACAGATTCATCACCAGATTTGTTAATCTCTTGATTAACTGCCTTCTCTTTCTTTACTCTCTTTTCTGTCCTCAGATTTGTATCTGATGAATTTGTTTTGCTTGATTTGTCATTCTTTGGCGAGTAAGACGATTTATCAGAACTTTTATCTGTTTTACCAGCTGTATCCGAGGACAAAATCTTCTCCAGATATTCTCTGGCCTTCTTCCTCTTCTTCCTCAGTCTGTCTTTTTGTCCCTGAGAAAGTTTCACTTTCTTTTCTTGAACTTTAGGTTCTTGAACCTTCTGTTCTTTGGGCTTGACATTGACTGGTTTCTTCACCTGCTTCTGAGATTCAACCCTCGATCTTCTCATTGATCTCATTGAGCAATCTCTAGCAATATGGCCAATGATGTTGCAGTTAAAGCATCTTCTTGACTCAAACCTCCAACTCTGGCAGTTAACAGCAATGTGTCCTTGATAACCGCATCTGTAACACACTCTGTTATCGTACCAATCACCATTTTCAGCCCAAACATTTAGATCAAAGCACTGTTTGGCTTGGTGATAATCTTTCCTCCTCTTGTTTGCTGGATTTGGCCTTTGAGCTCTGTGGTCTGACCTGCACCACTCATTACCAACAATTTTTGAATTTTCATTTTTTACTTTTTGTAACTTTTGATTGCGATTGGATGATTGATCTGATGAACTTTTATTTTCTTTTTGAACATTATTCAAAATTTTCTCTTTTTGTTTTTGTTCCACTTTCTTCTTCAAAGGTTTTTGCTTAGAGCATTCTCCCTTTTCAGTTGATTGTGGAACAGTTTCTTGAAACTTTTCTTTTAACTTCAAAAATAAATTCTTTTTCTTCATTTTTTCATTTTCATCATCAGATTTCTCATCACAATCTTCAACTTTGACTTTGTCAAAGTTTGTGACATTGTCACTTATTGGAACAGAATTAACTGGTTTAGGGCAGGGAATAGCTGAAGTATTCACAAAAACCTTCAACTTTTCTTCCCATTCCCTGATTTTACCTTCTAACTCTTTGATTTTCTTTTGAGCACATTCAGCTTCTTTTTCAAGTCGAATAATTTTTTCAAGATGAGAATTGATTGCAATTTGTTTTTCAAGATTGTTTTTACCAAACAAATCTCTCTCATCTTCTAAAATTTTTATTTGACTTTGAAAATCTTTCTCAATTTTTACTTTTTCATTTTCCAAATTGTGTATTTGAATTTTCAAAACATTTTTTGATTTTTTAAGATTTTTGTTTTCTAATGACAAACTCTCTACGTTTTTCAAGAGTTTGGCATTGTCTGTCTCAGATTTTTCACAGTTTAAGCATTTTCCAGGAATCTGTTTCTCTTCAGCTTTCGTATCAACCTTCAAAGCTGAAATATTTTCAACCTGTTTCTTCTCTTCATGAACACTTTCATCCTTACTCTCTTCTTCTGATGAATGATCAAAGATAGGTACGTCTTCTGCAACCTCTTTCTTTAACTCTGGTTCAGGATTCACAGATACAGGTTTTTCAGATTCTACTTTCTCAACCTTGACCGATGGAACTTGTTCAATCTGCTCAGCTCTGATCTCTTCTTTAACCATAACTGCCTTTTGATTCTTTCTTTTTGCATCTTGTTTTTCTTTCAATTTTTCAATTTTATCGGCATAAAATAACTTTCCACTACGTTGAACAGATGGAAGTTGTTGTTTAATATTTTCAAGTCTTTGGATTTCTTCTTCATACTTGTCACTCTCTTCATCAGACGAGTGATCAAAAACCGGAACTTTTTCCAAAACTTCTTTTGCTGAGACTGTTTCTTCTTCTTTCTTTATCGGAATATACTGATGAGATTCATGATACACATATGCCAACACTTCTTCAAAATCCATGTTTCGATTTCGAGAGTTCACAAAAACACAGACAAAACACAATCAGTTTAAAGACTTATCAATTAACCGAATAAGACTGTTACTCAAACTGATGAATATTCTGTGCAGACAGAAAGTTGACACACTGTGCGGACAGATTTGACCCGGATCAAATTCAAACTATGATAGGGCCGAACAAGCAATCTGAAATGAATGGGCTTTCTTTAAAAAAAACTTGTTTACGGGCCGAGAATCATCAAAAAACAATCACAACCAAACTGATTGGGCCGATCACTCTACTTGGGCTTTGAATTATAGTTTATTGTTACCGATAATAATCCACTATACCGATAATCACATAGCTTGATTGGACCTCAATGTATGACTGATCACATGCAATTGTTTGAACTAATAAATGCCGACAACCTTTAACACATCACTATGAAAGTGGCCGACACTCCTTTATAATAATCACATGCAACCTTGAACAAAAACAACATGTGACCGACTGACATCCTCGATTAATGAATCACTAAAGCTGGCAACAACACATGCAAACCATAAATGATACTGATCACCTCTCAAATCTCAGTGGACGACAACAATGCATGAGCCGACAACTGTTTAATTGTTTAACACAACCATATGAAATCACGTGATGATACTTGACCGTGAACTTTAACTCTAAAAACGATGTAAACACATGCAAAATCTGATCAACCGATACAACCTCGTGCAAAACTGACACAAGAGCGGAATCAGAGATTTTGAGCGGAATCACTCTGAAATACTGCTGACGTCACATTTCCTTCGAACATTTTCGAGCTGAATCTCAAAAATAATCAGTTTTACTTCGAATTTGAACATGAAACTTTCAAGGCTTTGTTAATCAACAATTCCGAACACACTGTGTGAATTTAAACCGATTTTGACTGTAAAATGTTTTGATTTTCGGAAAAAACAGATATAGAAGGTATAGAAAAGCAGAATTGTCGGCTGAATTGTATAGAACTCTTCTTCACTAGCTCTGATACCAATTGTAGGATCGAATTCGGACCTAAACGAGTCGATTAGAAGAGCTATTACTGATTTGAACGACGGAAACAGATAAATCAGATTCAATTCAGCGAGAATTCACTTTAATCTGTTGATTATATTGATCTGAATGACGTTTATAATTGAATCAACACTTCGGCAGCACTTCGTGGCTCACCGGAAGAACACACCTAGAACTATATGTGTGATTTCGCTCATACGACCTATATATAGGCAACATGATTCCGCTCATAGGGACATGACACAAAAGCAAAATCACATGATGACTCATGAGCGAAATCAGGGCATTGACATATAAGCGGAATCATCTTGACACATGAGCGAAATCACCTTGACACATAAGCGAAATCAACATTTACATATTACAAATCTGATTCTAAATGCTATTTGTCTTTTGTGAGGTGATGTCAATGATGACTTCATCATTATGATGTCATCATTGAAGATGATGACATCATCTTCTTCTTTCAGATCCAGATCCGCAACGAGACTGAGACTCGACATAAGACGAAGACGACAGATGTATGCACCAACAAGTGGGTATCGATTTTTAATCGTAACCTTTTTCAATTCTTGGTAATCAATGCACATACGCATTGATCCATCCTTCTTCTTGACAAATAAGATTGGTGCTCCCCATGGTGATGAACTAGGCTGTATGAAACCTTTCTCCAGAAGTTCGTCCAACTGTTTCTTCAGTTCTTGCATCTTCGCTGGTGCTAAACGGTAAGGTGCCTTAGCAATCGGTGCTATCCCTGGTATTAGGTGAATTCTGAATTCAACCTCTCTATCTGGCGGTAATCTAGGTAACTCTTCTGAAAAAACATCTGAGAATTTAGATACTACGGGAATATCTTTCAATTCTTTTCCTTTAGTGTTAATGATTATGGAAATCATATATACTACTGATCCTATCCTTGCATGGTTTGCTGTTTTCATCACAGAGATGATTTTTGTGGACCTGGTTGGCTTATCTCCTTTAATTGTAATCTTTTCACCCTTTGGTGAACTTGCTTGTACTGACTTTTGATCACATAGAATGCTCGCGTGATTGGCTACCAACCAATCCATTCCTAATATGAAATCAAATCCAGCCAGATTCATTGGATAAAGGTTAGCAATAAAACTATGGTTTAAAATTTCTATTCTTGCTCCCTACAAGATTTCAGTAATCTTAATTGATTCTCCATTTGCCATTTCTACCAGACAATCTTGTTGAAGTAGAGTTAATGGTTGATTGAGAAGTTTGCAGAATGAAGTAGTAATAAAACTTTGGTTTGCACCAGAGTCAAATAATACTTTAGCAAAAATATCATTAACTAAAAACGTACCGGCAATCACATTCGGAATCATCTTGGCTTCTTCAGCTGTCAAAACAAATGCTCTGGTATTCTTGGTAGTTTTGCTGTTTGTTGCTAGAGCTAGTTTCGCATAGTTCGGCTTGATATGCCCAGTCTCTCCACAGTTGAAGCATAAGTTATTGCTGGGTTTCTTCCTGCAGTCTTCTTCCTTGTGTCCAGACATTTTGCAGAAGTTGCAGTATATTGAGCATCTTCCTGAATGCTTCTTTTTGCAGTACTTACAGTAAGGTGCAGAGGTAGAACCTGTACTTTTCCCACGGTAGGTATTTCCATGACGAAATTATTGGGTAAGTCTTTGGGCTAAGTTCTTTCTTTGGTTTTCTTCTTGCGTACGTACCAATTCATCAGTCAAGGTATTGGCTAGTTCTACTGCTTCTTCTATGGTTTGTGGTCTAGCTGCTTTGACTACGTGTCTGATTTCACTAATTAATCCCCAGATGTAACGGGAGATTAATACTGGTTCTGGTGAGGCTAGGGTTGGCACTATTCTAGCATATTCAAAGAATATGGTGGTGTAACCTTTGCAGTCTATTCCAGTCATGTTAAGATTTAAGAACTTATTAGCGATTTGTTCTTTTTCATGAGGAGGACAAAATTTCCTTTCGACTATGTCCTTAAAGTCAGTCCAATCCATATTATAAATTTTATCACTTCCTCTAGACTGGAGAATGGTATTCCACCACTCTAGAGCTGCATTCTTAAAAATACTAGAAGCAAACATAATCTTATCTTCATCTGCACATTTGCTTATTTTTAAGACTGCTTCTGTCTTTTCTATCCAACATAAAGATGCAATGGCTCCTTCATTGCTAGAGAATTCTATTGGTTTGCAAGACTAGAATTCTTTGTAAGAACAACCATATGACATGGTTTTCTTCTTTTTGGAATAAGTAATTGGAGTAGCGGTCCATTATTCACGCTGTGACTGGGTTCAGTAGGTGGTCGTTTACTTCCACTTATAGTTTTATTATTTTTTGCTTCTTTAACGGTCTTGATAATATATGGCATAGCGTCTATAATTCCTTGTGCTACTATATGTTGGATGGCACTGTTATCTACTTGGTTTCCATTATTATTATTATTTTGGTTTTCCTGATTTACTTCGTTGTCTCCTCTGGATTATAAACATTTATCAGGTATTAATATCACAAAATAAGATTTAATGCAAACAATCATACAAACAATTGATCAAAAACGTCGAACATTGCGACTTTTACTCTTTTCATATATATATATATATATATATATATTACAACCTACAACTTAAATTTAAACACACTAATAGTTATGCATCGATAGATATTAGGTTATCTATTTTAGTTGATTTTTTTCAAACAACACACATTTATATATATCTGATGGGATTTTAACATGTTTATCAAAGCAATTTCATCCATATGAAATAAAAACGCAGCGGAAATAATGTTTAAAACATGTTACTTTTATAAGATATAAAATCATTTATATGCAAAATCCCAAAACCCGGATCCATATATGAAAATGCATACTATCAAACACAACCATAGGGTGTTTAGAATACTACCTTCTTGGAGTAATAGGATGATGAAACGGATGATGTTTCTTGAACGGTTGCCTTCAAGAGTAGAAGGCCTCAAGCTTGTATACCCCAAGCTTCCAACAAAACACCTTGAGATTAGCTAGGATTTAACACACTTGAATCAAAACCGAGAGCTCCTTGAACAACCCTTATGGCCGAAATTTTTGAGAGTGTTTCAAGTCTTCCACTAGTTCTTCATCTATGTTTAATTTTGTCATACAAAATTAAATAAAAACAAGTGAGAGAAATTGCCTCCCCATTTGACCAATGCATGAACCTCTAACCATGCAAAAATGCATGTTGTTTGATTAGACCAAAAGTCTTGAAAAGACCACCCAATCAAGAGGCTCCTACACATGCAAAAATGCATGAAATGTGATTGGAACAAGATCTTGTCTTGGTAAGACAAAAGGGGGGGGGGGCACTTCTTTATATATATATATATATATAAAATCAGATTTCTTTTATAAAATTAAAGTCTTGGTTTATTTATAACTTTTATAAATATAACACTACATAAATGCAAGACTTTATACAACTTTTTTTTAAAATGTTATTTAACCCATTAAATAACAAAATAAAATATTCTCTCAAAATAAATTATCCATATAATTTATTAGTTTATCAAGTGTAATTATTTAGAAAACCAGTTTCTAAATATTATAAGTGTTAATATTTATTTGTTTGATCATATCACAAATAAATAATATAAGTGTTTGTCTAGCTTGTTATTGGGTATGACTCGACTTGGATCATAACGTACTAGCCACATCAATTTAATATGTGTCTTGGGCATACAGAGTCCAACAATCTCCCACTTGCACAAGATACATAGAAGATTGATGCATGTAGTAAATGACGCCTAACTACGGTTTACTACCCCCAATACATATGACTATATTTGCCATTCAATAACATCATCCCTTTCAAGTCCCTTATTTGAACATGATTTAGGTGAATCTATCATTTATCCTTTCGTTACAGATGTCATGTTAAAACCAGAGACATAGAGTGATCGCTCTCTGTTGATTTAACTTTATCAGGCCTTAGACATCTTACTCTCAACGAATAAGAGGAACAAATCCCTTCTCGACTACATACGTCTCTCACAATCACCTTGTATCACACCTGAACTTAGCCTTTTGTACTGTCATATTACTGACAGCGAAGAAATAAGTCAAGACATAATATTTGGTGAATATCAAGACCCAATATGTATCTCAGGTCAGAGGATACTATGATATTCGCCTTTACTCAAAATTTACTTATGATCAATCACAAATGATTCCATGCAGTAATATTTGAGAGCGAGTCAGTCCAATATTTGTATCCACAAATATCTATGAACTTTGGCTGCAACACTTTGCTTTATATTCATATCTAATGAATATCCACCAATCCAAATTCATAATAGTCTTACATTCATATTTGTTCCCACAATTATGATCGACTACGGACATTTAGAATAATTAACTTATTCACGGATTTAAACATGCTAATATGAAACGTAACTCAAGATGCCATAAATGAGTTAAAATAACAATTGTTTCAATATCCAAATACAAAATTAGATCAAATCCAATCACTAGAATATCGAAGTCCGAAGGAACATGTGTGACCCTCATGTTTTCCTCTGTCAAGGAGCTTCGTGAGTGGATCCGCAATATTTTGATCGGTGTGAACTTGGCGGATACATATCTTTCCTTTTTCAACTTCATCCCTTATGTAGTTGAATCTCCGCTCGATATGTCTAGTCTTTTGGTGCGCACGAGGTTCCTTGATTTGAGCAATCGCACCCTCGTTATCACAAAAGATCTCTAGGGGATCTTGAATGGTAGGGACCACCCCTAGGTCGGCTATAAATTTCTTCAGCCATGCAGCTTCCTGGGCTGCCAATGAAGCGGCGATGTATTCTGATTCTGTAGTGGACAATGCTACCACGTCTTGTTTTGAGCTCTTCCAAGAGACTGCTCCTCCATTTAAAATGAAGACATACCCCGATTGCGATCGAGAATCACTTCGATCGTTTTGGAAACTCACGTCCGTGTAACCCTTTACAACGAGTTCCTCCTCACCAGATCCATATATTAAGAACATATCCTTAGTCCTCCTAAGATATTTCAATATGCTTTTAACAGCCATCCAATGACTGTTACCTGGATTTTGTTGGTATCTACTCGTCATGCTCAAGGCGCATGAGACGTCCGGTCTGGTGCATATCATTGCATACATGATGGATCCTATAGCTGACGCATATGGGATTCTTTTCATTTTCTCTTGCTCATCCTTTGAGCTTGGACATTGAGATGTATTCAATATTGTCCCCTTTTGAATAGGTACAAAACCTCTCTTAGAGTTCTCCATTTGGAACCTATTTAAGACTTTGTCAATGTATGCACTTTGGTTTAAACCTATCAAGCGCCTTGATCTATCCCTATAGACCTTTATTCCCAGAATGTAGGCTACTTCACCAAGATCCTTAATGGAAAAACAACTTCCAAGCCAGGTTTTTACACCTTCCATGGTTTGAATGTCATTCCCAAATAGTAGAATGTCATCGACATACAGTACTAAGAAAGTGATGATGCTCCCACTAGCCTTCTTATATACACAAGCTTCATCGCCGTTCTTGATGAATCCAAAATTCTTAATTTCTTCATCAAAACGGTGATTCCAACTTCTAGATGCTTGTTTCAATCCATAGATTGATTTCTTTAACTTGCATACTTTGTCAGGATGTTTTGGATCGACAAAACCTTCAGGCTGAACCATATAGACATCTTCATTAAGATATCCATTAAGAAAAGCCGTTTTGACATCCAATTGCCAGATCTCATAGTCATAATATGCAGCTATGGCAAATAATATCCTTATTGACTTTAGCATCGCCACAGGCGAGAAGGTCTCATCATAATCAATTCCTTGAGTTTGAGTGAAACCTTTTGCTACAAGTCTTGCTTTATAAGTATCCAAGTTACCATGCATATCAGTTTTCTTCTTGAAAACCCACTTACTACCAACTACTTTAGAGTTAAGTGGTGGCACAACCAATTCCCAAACTTGTCATACATGGATTGCATCTCTATGTTCATGGCTTCAAGCCATTTGTGGCAATCGGATTTTGACATTGCATCATGGTATGTGGTTGGTTCATCTGAATCTACCACGTAGCATCCATCCATGAAAAATCCATATCTTTCAGGTGGATTACTAATTCTACCAGATCTGCGAACATTTTGTGTGTTCTGATCAACCTCTTGATCGTTTTCAACAACCTCTTGTTGAGTGCTAGTATCAACCAAACGTGTATCGTCTTGTGGTTCTTGATCCTCCTCAAGTTCCACTCTTCTATCATTGGTTCCTTCCATAAGGAACTTAGCTTCTAAGAACTTACCCTTTCGAGCAACAAATACCTTTTTCTCGGTTGGGTCGTAGAAATAATATCCTATATCATCTTTAGGATATCCTACAAAGATACACTTAGTAGATCGGACTTCCAATTTATTTGGAGTGTATTGCTTAACATAAGCTTCACAACCCCAAACCCTTAAGAATGATAATGATGGAGGGTTTCCATGCCATATTTCAAAAGGTGTCTTTTCCACTTTCTTGGTTGGGGCCATATTTAATATACGGACTGCGGAGAGCAAAGCGTAACCCCAAAATGATAGAGGCAATGTGCTTCTAGCCATCATAGATCGAACCATATCTAATAGAGTTCGATTTCTCCTTTCGGACACACCATTGTGTTGTGCTGTTCCAGGTGGAGTAAGTTGTGAGATAATCCCACAACTCCTAAGATGATCTTGAAAAACACCACTAAGGTATTCACCTCCTCTATCGGTGCGAAGGACTTTGATTATTTTCTTGAGTTGATTTTCTACTTCACTTTTGAAGTCTTTGAACATTTCAAATGCTTCATCCTTGTGTCTTAGTAAGTACACATAACCATAACGACTATAGTCGTCGATAAAGGTAATGAAGTATCTTTCACCATTCCTAGTCATCGGCTTAAAAGGACCACATACATCTGAATGTATGATACCTAGTAAGTCTTTAGCCCTTTCAAAAGTTCCACTAAAGGGTGTCTTGGTCATTTTGACTTGTAAACAAGATTCACATACATCAAATGAATTATCTTCATTTGTATTCAAAAGACCATTTTTCTGAAGTGTATGTATGCGATTCTTGCTTATATGTCCAAGGCGACAATGCCAAAGGTAGGAATCACTCAAATCCATTTTGAGTTTCTTGTTGGTTACTTGGTACATTGAGCTATCATATGATGTGTTATCATGATCTAATTCATAAATACCATTTAAAGACATATCTTTAAAATAAAACACATCATTCAAAGAAACATAAATGTCTTGGTTAACAAATTCGAAATTAAAACCACATTGTCTTAAAAGGGAAACTGAAATTATGTTCCTAGTTAAACTAGGAGCATACAAAACATTTTTCAAAATAACTTCCAAACCACTTGGAAGCTCTAAAACGTAGTCTCCTTGAGCTTCGACTTCAACCTTTGCTCCATTGCCCATGAAGAGACTAGCGTCTCCCTTCTTGTAATGTCTATTTCTTTTGAACCCCTGCAACGAATTGCAAATATGAGTTCCACATCCGGTATCCAGTACCCATGTGTTAGAATAAATAACATTTAGCTCAACATGTATCATGAAGATAGTACCCGAGGTTTGCCCTGCATCCCTCTTGTTTTTCAACTCCTTGAGATAGGTTGGACAATTTCTCTTCCAGTGTCCTATCTCACCACATTCAAAACATGGGTCATTCGTAGCAACCTTTTGCTTCTTCTCTTTTGGTTTGGCGGGTTCTGCTTTAGCTTTTCCCTTTCCCTTTCCCTTGACGTGTCCCTTTCTTTTAGCATAGGTTGCTTTAGAGTCGGGGTGGGGCCTCTTCTTATTGCCACCTTCATTGATCGCTAGGACGGGTAAAGCCTTTTTGCCCATACTTGCTTCGGCCATTTTGAGCATTGCATGAAGTTCACCAATGCTCTTGTCCCATCCATTCATGTTGTAATTCATTACAAAGCTTTCAAATTTCTTTGTTAAAGAGTTGATGATCAAATCCGTAGCCAACTCTTTAGAGACGTGACAATTTAGCCTTTCGAGGAGATCAATGTGGCTTTTCATCTTAAGGACATAAGATGATACCGATTGGGTTTCCTCCATTCGACATGCATGAAGTGCTCGAACAGTTTCGAAGCGTTCTACCCTTGCTTGTTGTAGGAACATTTCCTTTAACTGGGTAATCATGTCGTATGCCCCGTGATGTTCAAAATCCTTTTGAATTTCGGGAATCATAGTTCCCAACATGAGGCATGAGGCTTGCATGGAGTCCTCGGTATACTTAACCCAATCGTTGTAGGCTTCCACATCTTCCACGTTAGGTTCATCGGGAATAGGATCGTCCAACACATAGGATATCTTCTCTTGCTTGAGAACGATTCTCAAGTTTCGAAACCAATCCATGAAGTTGTTATGGTTGAGACGATCCTTTTCAAGGATGGTTCTTAGTGATAGGTTTAGGATGATTTGGTTAGTCGGGTTTGCATTGTTAGCGGCCATCTACAAAATTTAACAAGTTCAATTTTAGTATTTTCGATATTATTATATTTTAATCATTAATACCCTTTTGTGTCTTAAAGACAATTAATAATTAAAATCTAGAATCCAACGTTACATTTAAATATTGGTTAGGTGACCTTTATCCCTCTATTTAAATTAACAAGGTAGTCAACGTCTGACAATTGCAACTCTTTGCAATTTCTAGCCGTATGGGATCGGTTAAACATCTTTTTGTTTAGTTGGCATGTTTAATCCCATCAACACCTTTGTTCCCCATGCTTTGGTGACCCTAAGTTCATGGTTTTCAAATCAAGTCATCCAACTTACACACACGTGTGAGTTTATTCACATAAGTGGTTAGGTGACCTTTATCCCACAAACATGGTAAACCCACCTTGAACATACAAGTTCCCTCAAATGTGGTTAGGTGACCTTTATCCCACAATAAGAGTTCCCAAGTGTTTCGAGTGTTGTATAACGGGATGGTGTTTGACTTGTTTTATAAAAGGGTTTTTAATATTTCAAAATTCTAGTTTAGAAAATATTATGTACCATACATTTGCATGCATTCAAATCAATGGTACTTTAGTGAAAGCTAATTTTCAAGGTTCTTTTTAATAAAACCCATTTTATTATAAAATCATTAATTTTTAATAAAACCCTTATTAACCATTTTAATGATTTTGTCAAGAACCAATTTTACGCTTGTTGTTGATTATTAGTTTGTTAAGTCATGCATATCTACATATCATCTAAACAACAAAATAAACAACCACACAAGCATAACATACATAACAACAGGTGCATAACCATAGCCAACTATTTTGACAACACTTGTTAGCCGAAACAAGTGTGCTAAAAGGTCCTTCCTAAAGGGTGAAAATGACACAAGTAATGTGTCGATGGACTCCCCTTGATCCCGCATCCAAATGCTTCAAGTATCCTTCTTGTGTTGTGATTTCTCCACCTTCTTTGAGCTTCCAAAAGTCTTTTATTTTCAGATCCAAACTCCTTTGGACCTCAAAAATGTGTTTTGGTTTTCGGGTTAAAATCCCGTTAAGAACGATGAAGTTCTTTGGACCGAATATTATTGTCCAAACCAAAACCGCATTTTTTGTGTGCATCTTCTTTTACAAAATATATCCTAATACATTTTTTCTAGTAAAATAAAATGCACCTAATCTATTTATTTTACATACCAAATGAAAATAAATAAATTACATATCTTCTGATGGAAGAACAAAATAATAATTATTACAACCCAATGAATAATTAATAAAATTAAATCACAACACAATCATTCAACAAAAGGTCATGGCTAGGTTATATGCACCAAAATATATATCCAAATATATATATATATATATATATATTAATTTCAAGAAGCATAAAAAATGGTTCCCTTTTAATAACCATTTTCGGCTATGTCCAAAAAACCGAAAAGGTAAGTTTTGTCCAAACAAACAAATCATCCATATGAAATAATTTTTCAAGATTCTCTTATGCATGTAAGAAAATAATCTTGAAAAACCAAGGGATAACCATGTTAAAATTTTCGGCCATAGGGTTTTATCTAAACCCGAAACCCGAAATTTTTAATCTATTGAAGCATGCACTCATATAAGCAGCTCTAGATACCATTGATGGGATTTTAACATGTTTATCAAAGCAATTTCATCCATATGAAATAAAAACGCAGTGGAAATAATGTTTAAAACATGTTACTTTTATAAGATATAAAATCATTTATATGCAAAATCCCAAAACCCGGATCCATATATGAAAATGCATACTATCAAACACAACCATAGGGTGTTTAGAATACTACCTTCTTGGAGTAATAGGATGATGAAACGGATGATGTTTGTTGAACGGTTGCCTTCAAGAGTAGAAGGCCTCAAGCTTGTATACCCCAAGCTTCCAACAAAACACCTTGAGATTAGCTAGGATTTAACACACTTGAATCAAAACCGAGAGCTCCTTGAACAACCCTTATGGCCAAAATTTTTGAGAGTGTTTCAAGTCTTCCACTAGTTCTTCATCTATGTTTAATTTTGTCATACAAAATTAAATAAAAACAAGTGAGAGAAATTGCCTCCCCATTTGACCAATGCATGAACCTCTAACCATGCAAAAATGCATGTTGTTTGATTGGACCAAAAGTCTTGAAAAGACCACCCAATCAAGAGGCTCCTACACATGCAAAAATGCATGAAATGTGATTGGAACAAGATCTTGTCTTGGTAAGACAAAAGGGGGGGGGGACTTCTTTATATATATATATATATATATATATATATATATATATATATCAGATTTCTTTTATAAAATTCAAGTCTTGGTTTATTTATAACTTTTATAAATATAACACTACATAAATGCAAGACTTTATACAACTTTTTTTTTTTAAATGTTATTTAACCCATTAAATAACAAAATAAAATATTCTCTCAAAATAAATTATCCATATAATTTATTAGTTTATCAAGTGTAATTATTTAGAAAACCAGTTTCTAAATATTGTAAGTGTTAATATTTATTTGTTTGATCATATCACAAATAAATAATATAAGTGTTTGTCTAGCTTGTTATTGGGTATGACTCGACTTGGATCATAACGTACTAGCCACATCAATTTAATATGTGTCTTGGGCATACAGAGTCCAACAATATTTATATATCTATATTATTATTATTATTAGGCGTTATTCATCTAGAACTGCATTTCTCGCTCATCATACTTCCACACGAGCTTTTCTCCTATCTGTCGTATCCTCTCCCCTTCTTCCACTAATTCCTCACCATATGTGCGGAGTTCCTGCACATTCTCTTCACTCATGGGTGATCGTGGTGCGGGTACTGGGTTAGGGTATTGAGGTATAGGTTCTCCATATGGGTACGGGTTGCTTAACACATCCTGAATATACCGATCGTCATTCCAATACGGATCTAAAGGATTAATGTCGGTATACAGAGCTATGGGATTTGGTATCGGTTCTTCCTGAGGATAGAGCTCCTGATATCCCCTATGGTCTTCTTCCCATGGATCATATGCTAGAGGATTAGGTGCTGGGATTCTAGGTATCTCGTTAGGGTCAAATGCTGGTATGAGAAATTGATTTCCTTAGTTAAGTTCTATCTCCATTGGTTGGGTTGGAAATAATGGCAATGGTTGTGGTGCAACTATCTGATCAAGGTTTGGATCTGCTGCAGTGGTGGCTAGCATATGAAAGTTTACCAACTGTCTGTTAACTGCTTCTTGGGTTTGGGCATTTATTTCCCTATTGGCTGCTGCTAATGCTCTTTGTTGTTGTAACTTTCTCATCCGCTTTCTCCTCTCATGTGTTCCCCTACTAAACCATCCTCTCTTTTTCGAAGGGAATGGTTCCTTGGATTACGCCTTAAAGATGAAAATTCCCTATTCAGTATTAGCAGAATACCCTAGAGGAGTAGGCTGTGATGAAGTTCCTTCACTCTTTGGGGAACTAGCTAGGTGACGGTAAGCGTCAGACGTACCTTGCTCACTCATACTGTAAACTAACAGATTGTCAAATAATAAAAAAGAATAATATACATATATACACATAATCACATAGATTATTTCCTAACATAACTGATAAAAATATTGGTGTCAGTAGAACACTTCTGTGGCTTAAACCAGTGGCTGTAGCTCTGATACCACCTCCTGTCGCAACCCCCGACCCCTTGCCCCGAGGGGCGGGTGGCTGCGAGATGCACAGAGCCGGTTGTATCGGTGTTTATTAATTTGGCAGCGGAAATTAAACATCAGGACCGTAGTTAGGAAATAGTTTCTTAGAGTTAAAATACCACACTTTTATAAATAATAACTACATGGGAAAAAAAACCCAAGTTTCCATTATAATATATTTATAGGGATAAACCCTAATTTATTGAAATAAAACTTCATTCTTATTTAGGTAACTTTTATAGCCACTTTTCCAAGCCTTCAGTGCTCTCCGGTTGGCTTCTATTAGCTTCACATTAAGTTACCTGAAACGCGTTTTAAAATGTTTTATCAGCAAGAAATACTGGCGAGTGCATCCCAGTTTTATCAAAACAAGCCTTTATATTTTTACAATATTAAGGGCGATTACAATGTTTATATCTACCCAATTACTACCCACGGTACTGTCAATCCTGACTTGTGGTCATGCTACTATTCACAATATAGTAACAAGTAATGTTTACAAAACCCCAACATACCGACAGTAATTGTAGAATACGTAGACTCAATCACTGTTATCATAATTTAAAACAATTGAGGTTTTGTTAAAACAGTTTGGTAGAAAAAGAGAATGACTCACTTTGCTGACTTAGATAATACTACTGCTTTCTGGTGACTTCCTGGTTATAATCTATTAAAATTAAACAATGCACACGTGTTAGTAAGATACCCCAATTTACATTATCCATACACCCGAGACAAAACTCCAAGGACTGAGTCAGGCAGAGCCTTGACATGCGTTACGGAGCCCTAGATCAATCGGGTAGAGTAACTAATACGTAATCGGAGGTTATAATACTTACAATGAGGCAGAGCTTCCCTTTTTAGGGGTATTATATCGAGCGACATTATTGCTATTATATGGTATTTAAGAGAGAAAAGAACTTGAATGAGATTTACTGAGGCTGGAGGCCTCCTTAAATAGGTCTGATCAGGGTTCTCTCGCGCCCCGCGAGAGTTATAAGGCTAGGCCTTCGCGGCCCGCGAGACCACTAGGGTAGGCCCTAGCTTGGTCGACTCACACCGTAGAACTCATACGAGGGGGGACACGTGGCACAATGTGGTGCCGCCTTGTCACGCCCCGTGACAGACCCAGAGGAATGGGTCGCGCCCCGTGAGCGGCCTTAAATATTTGTTTTATTTAATTTTTATAAATATAAAGGTATTTTAAACTTGTTTTTCGTATACGGGGTATATTTTAAGACGTGTAGGGGTGTGTTTAGGATTTTTAGGAGAGTTGTTATAATCTTGTCCGTCATCTCTTGTATGAGCTCGGGACCGGTGATTTGAGCTTCTCCGATCTCGTGTTGACAAATAGGCGAACGACACTTATAACCATACAATGTCTCGAATGGTGCCATTTGAATACTCGCGTGGTAGTTGTTGTTGTACGAGAATTCGATCAAAGGAAAGTGCATATCCTAGTTGCCACCGAAATCGATTACGCAAGAACAAAGCATATCCTCTATAGTTCGGATAGTGCGATCGGTTTGACCATCGGACTGAGGGTGGAAATTAGTACTAAGATTGAGGTGAGTACCAAGAGTGGATTGAAACGTATTCCAAAGACGAGAGGTGAAACGACCATCACGGTCTGAGATGATGTTAATGGGAATACCATGACGACAGATGACTTCATCCGTGTAGATACGAGCCAATTTCTCGACTTTGTAATCTTCATGAACGGGGAGAAAGTGAGTGGATTTGGTCAATCGATCAATGATTACCCAAATACTGTCATAACCAGATGAGGTATGGGGAAGCTTGGTAATAAAGTCCATTGAAATACTCTCCCATTTCCAGACAGGAATTTCTGGTTCTTTGAGTAAGCCAGAGGGACGCTGATGTTCAGCTTTGACCTTAGAGCAGGTGAGGCACTTGGAATTGAAGGTGTCAATATCTTTCTTCATGCCAGGCCACCAATATGACGTACGCATGTCGTGGTACATCTTATCAACGCTAGGATGAATAGAATATCAAGATTTTTGTACTTCCTTCATTAAGAGTTCACGAAGATCATCGTGATTAGGAACCCAAACACGATCAAGATAGTATAAGATACCATCAGATTTGGTTATGATTTGACCTTCTGCATCACATTGCATCTCGTTATAGAGGTTACCCTCATTAACTGATGAATATTAGGCTTCTTGATTGCAGTTTCAAAGATTGTCGACAAGTTAGAAGCAACAAACACTCTTGACACGAGTTTTACGACTAATAGCGTCAGCCACGATATATGCTTTACCTGGATGGTAGCGAATTTCGCAGTCGTAGTCGTTTAACAACTCGACCAGCGACGTTGATGCATGTTGAGTTCCTTTTGATTGAAGATGTGCTGAAGGCTCTTATGGTCGGTGAAGACCACACACTTTGTACCATAAAGGCAGTGTCGCCATATCTTCAAAGAAAAAACAATTGCACCAAGTTCACGATCGTGCGTAGTGTAGCTTTCTCACGAATCTTGAGTTGCCTCGACGCATATGCGATAACCTTGTCCCGTTGCATAAGAACGCAACCAAGACCTTGGTTTAATGCATCGTAATACATGACGAAATCATCGTTACTGTCGGGAAGAGCAAGGATAGGAGCATTGCAAAGCATGTCCTTGAGGGTTTGAGAAGACTCCTCTTGTTCACGACCCCAAACAAAAGGTTTATCTTTTTGAATCAACGAAGTGAGAGGGACAATGGTTTTTGAAAAGTTTGAAATGAAGTGACGACAATAACCAGCTAGACCAAGGAAGGAATGGATTTCAGACGGAGGCTTAGGAGCAATCCAATTCTTCACAGCTTCGATTTTTGCAGGATCAACGTGAATACCAAGTTCGTTGACGGTGTGACCAAGGAATTGAACTTCTTTCAGCCAAAACTCACACTTGGAGAATTTGGCGTAATGTTGTTTAGTAGGAAAAAGTTGAAGGATAAGACACAAGTGTCGCTTGTGCTATTCTTGTGTCTTGGAGTAGATAAGGATATCGCCGATGAAGACGATCACGAAACGGTCGAGATAAGTCTTGCACACACGGTTCATCAAGTCCATGAAGACCGCAACTGAGTTGGTCAAACCAAAGGGCATGACCACGAATTCGTAATGCTCATAACATGTACAAAACGCGGTTTTGGGTATATCTTCTTCGAGGACTTGAAGTTGATGATAACCAGAATGGAGATCGATCTTGGAAAAGCATGTCGCGCCTTGTAATTGATCGAAGAGATCATCGATGCGAGGAATAGCATATCGGTTTTTTTACTGTAATCTTGTTGAGCTCACAATAGTCAATGCACATCCGAAAAGATCCATCTTTCTTCATGACGAACAGCACGAGAGCGCCCCAAGGAGAAGTACTAGGGCGTAAAAAGCCTTTATTAAGAAGCTCTTGAAGTTGGCTAGATAGCTCTTGCATTTCCGAGGGTGCTAAACGATAAGGAGACTTAGCGACAGGCGTAGCGCCAGGCACTAATTCGATACAAAAGTCAACAGAATGAGGAGGAGGAGGACCAGGGAGACCCTCAGGGAAAACGTCAGGAAAGTTGCAAACAATAGGAACATCACTCACGCTTAGACCCTTATCCTTCTTTTCCACAATGTGGGTAAGAAAGGCGAAGGAACCCTTGCACAAGTATTTGTTCGCTTGAGTACACGAGATAAGCTTGAGACCTTTAGAAGGTTTCTCACCATAGACGTATAGAGAATCACCATTAGGAAGAGGAAGAAGAATAAACTTCTCAAAACAAACGACTTCAGCACGAACTCGCCTAAGCCAATCCATGCCTACTGTGATATCGAAGCTACCCAATTGCATGGGTATGGGGTCGATTGAAAACGTATGATCGCTAAGATTTAAAGAACACTTAGAAAGAATAGAATCGACAGTGACAGATTTACCGTTAGCGACTTCGACCGCGAATGATTTGGGCAACTTAGAACGTTTACACTTAAGCAAAGGTTCGAATTCAATAGATACAAAACTTGTATCCACCCCAGTATCAAATAAACACGAAGCATAGACATTGTTAACGAGAAACGTACCATTAATGACGTCGTTGGCGTTCTGAGCCTATGCTGCAGTGATGACAAAAGCTCGCCCACGAGCTTGTTGAGGCTGCTGTTGGTTGTTGTTATTGGTGTTACGTTGCGGCCATACGTTGGAGAGATGATTTGGATCGCTACACTTGAAACATACATGACCAGTGGGTGGTTGAGGTTGGGCTTGGTTTGGTGCGGGCTTTAGGGTTGCTGCAACGGTTTGGTTTTGGTTGGCTAGTGGCTTTGGGTCACTATGACATTGGGTGGCAAAATGGCCAAAGCTATTGCAATTCGTGCATAGGCGGCATGGTGTGTGAGCAGGGTGATGATACAAACAACTGTTACATTTGGGATGAGTCCTAGTGTAAGCTTTCTTGGTAGGCTCGGGATTGGTTGGTGCAACTTGTTGGAATGGCTGAGGGTTTGGCGGAGTGACTACCGCACTGTTCTAGCTTGAAGTGTCACACCCCAACCGATGATGGAAACATCAGAGTGAGACGAAAACGAGATTACTCGAGACTTCATAACACTACTATGACCATAATTAACAGAAAACTGATTTCATTCATTTCATAACATTGTCAAGTTACAATACATGTAAAAAAAGTACAACAATTGTTCCAAAGTACAACAACATTACATGAAACAAAATACAACAAAATAATACAAGTACAAAAACCTATCTAGTGATTCAAAATGGGTTTCTAAAGTGTCCCTACTAGATTTCATCAATGGCAACATCATCAACCTGCAATATGTTTAAAATACATGGTTCAATACAAAAGTATTGGCGAGTATACAAGTTTGATACATAGCATAAGTATAAAAAGATTTAAACGAACCCACATGGCAAACTCAGTTATCAAGATTAACATAAAACTGGCATGTGAATATTCGAGTCAATCCTCTGATTACCGCATGTATTAAACTTAATATGACCACAAGACTACGAGCGATGCGTTACTCCTATAGCGCTATACATGTTAAGGGGAGGCTCGTACGAAGTTAATGACAAGTTTATCACATAAGAATGTTCCAGAAACATGAATCAAGTATAACATATTAGCATGCATGTATTGGATTATTTGTGTGATTGAATAAAAGTCTAAGTGTAACTGTGTAGGTTAATAGGTAAACATATTGCACCCAAAGTGTAAAACAAAAAAAGGGCGTTTGAGTATACTCACGATTTTGCTAAATCTTCTTTAGTTAAATCCCGCGAGCATTGAGTTGATGATGAGAGCGCTTGGAACACCAAGGTTAACCTACAGGGGGTAAACGAAGGTTTGAGTTGTTGGATATTTGAATGGAGGATTTGGATTCGGAATTAAAGTACATAGTATATAGTATGAAAGTAAAACTTAAATAAAACATATATTCTGTCTAGGCATTTGTTACGACACTGAGTTTTCTGTGATTTTACGGGTCCTAATTTTCCCATTAGAATCAGTAACGAGGAACGTTGTTGGCCCATGTAATAAAACCTAGAAGAATAGATGATACTTAAAGCCAAAACTGGTTCTCAACAGTTGATCATCAATAAGCAATGCATGTCCTAAGTTCCCTTCAATAGCAGTGCTTCTATCAGCTGATGACTCTAAGTACTGATCCCCTCAACAACAACTGCTGATCATAAAGACTGAAGACCTAACAACTGCTGATTGTCAAAGGCCTGATCAACTATTGAAGAAAGCACTCATAAACAACATCAGTGCTTAGGCAACAACAATGGAAAGCAACATCAGTGTTTTATGTATCAGTTGTTTAATGTAACTATGCTTTGTATAGATCAGTGTTTAGAGGTTGTTAGTCTGTTAGATGTCACAGTCTAGGTGACGTCAACATTAGATGCTCAATGGTTAGGATTGTACTATAAATAGAACAGTACCTGTACTGTTCTATTAGCTCTTTTGCACACATTCATCTTGTACGAACTAACTGTGAGCTCAGGCTGAGGGGGAGTTTAGTATTGCATGCATGCATAATTGAATCTTGTAATTCATACAATCATTCGATTAATGAAATCATGTTTGCTGAAAACTATTCTCCTGTGATTGTGTTCTAAAGTTTGATTTCTATTTCTGCTACAATACATCTCTGTTTTTACCTTCTTACATTAATCATTTAATTAAAAAGCACAATAAAAGAAACTCAGATCCTAACAATTGGTATCAGAGCATAGAACAGTCAAATTCGATCTAACAATCAATTTGATATAAAAGTTCAGCTCAAATCCATTGATACTTAAGTTGTTCATATTTAGTTGAAAAATAGAGTAAAGGGTAATCACATATAAAAGTTGATTATTCAAAAACATCTGTAAAACAACCAAGATGACATCACACTCACAGGACCCTCATAACACCGGAACACTATTCAAGCCACCTATTCTTGTCAGATCCGGGTACGATATCTTGCAACGTAGGATGGGCCATGTGTTAGCTCAGCAAAACACCGGCTGCTAGAAGTCAGTCATCTTTGGACCACATGTTCCAATGGTGCCTAGCACAGAAGATCCCAAAGGCCAAGTGCCTAAAAGCCTTGAAAATTACTCAGAACTAGGGGTGTAAATGAGCCGGGCCAAGCCCGAGCTCGACCAGGCTCGAGCTCGGCTCGTTAGGTTTTTATGAAGCTCGAGCTCGAGCTCGGCTCGGTTCGAGCCTACTTTTTTGAGCTCAAGCTCGGCTCATGAGTAAAACCTAAAGCTCGAGCTTGGCTCGAACTATTTTGAGAACAACCTTAAACGAGCGAAAAACTCAGCTCGAGCTCACTTCGACATCGCTTAAACGAGCCAAAGCTTGGCTCTAGCTCGGATCATCAATGTTATCATCATTATTAATATATATTATATATAAAAAAATTAAAATTTTGTATGGGCTCGTTTAGGCTGGCGAGCCTAAACAAGCTTTGTATTTCAGGCTCGAGCTCGGGCTCGATAACAAAACGAACTCTATTTTAGGCTCGAGCTCAGGCTCGTTAAGGCTCGGCTCGTTCGAGCTTTTAACCGAGCCGATCACGAGTAGCTCTCGAGCCTCTAGGCTTGTTTACACCCCTACCCAGAACAAGATTTTCAAAAAATTGAATTAGATGCAAAGGATTTTAGCATAGTGGCTTCAACTCTCCCAAATGATATTTATGCTGGACTGTTACATTGTAACAGTGTCAAAGAGCCGTGGGATGCACTAAAAGAGCAGTTCGTTGGAATAGAAGAGGTTATCGAAAATAACATGGAGGTTTCAAATCAACAGTATGAAACCTTTTATCATGTCAAAGGAGAGTCTCTAACCCAACAGTTTGAAAGATTTAGCTGTCTCATTAGTGAACTTAAACTTGTTAATGTTGAATTTGCAAAGTCCACTTTAAATAGTAGGTTTCTAAGGTCATTACCAGACAAATGGGACACTATAGCTTTTGTAACAAGAAATTCTATGGGTTTTAAAGAGCTAAGTTTGACCCAGCTTCATGGTCGACTCCTCACCTATGAGATAGAGTTGAACTAGAAAAATAAGTTACAGGAATCTGGGAAGGTTGCTGATTATTACACCTTTGGTAACACAACACTTCTGGGTTAAGAGGAATCTGGTGGTAGTAAGGATCAAAGTTATGATCATTACATTGACGTAACTGCTGGTGGAGCTTTTAACAAATCTGATACTTACTCACCCAACTATGCTTTTACAGCAAGTGGGGAAAACCAGAATTCTATCAACTTATCCTTTGAGCTCAATGACCTCCAACACTTTGATCCCACTGATCCGGAGGAAATGGATATTTTGCACCAACTAGCACTACTGAGTGTAAGAACCAGCAAGTTTTATAAGAGAACAGGAAGAAAATTTCTAGGGTTACATGGGAATCTAAAAGTGGGGTTGGATAAATCAAAAATTAAGTGCTACAAGTGTAACAGGCTAGGACACTTTGCTAGAGAATGTAGAAGTTAAAATAATGGACCAATCATTACACATCCTAGCCCTAGACCTCAAAATATACAAAATACTGTGCACTATTCTCAATATACCCCTGCTGCTCGTGTAAACACTGCTCATTATGCACACCTGTAACAACTATTCTAGTGCAATATGTTCAAACCCCTGTTCCACAAATCCAGTATGTCCAAGCCCCAGTCTCTCAGGTTCAAGTGCAATAACCTGCACCACAAAATGCTGCACAAACATCTGCTCCAGCAGAAGCCAGCCAGCAAAGCTTCTTTACCAAAGGCTTTGTTGATTGGAGTAGCATGCCTGATGAGTTATCCGATGAAAATTTTGCTCTATTTGCTAAGAATGATACTCCTTGTGATGAATTTTGTTTTGCAACATTAGAGTCAATTCCAGAAGGGTTGGAAAGTGAAGAAGTGGATTCCAGTGCTGAAACAGTGGATAAAGTTGCTGAAGTAGTGGTTACTACTGTTGTTGGTGAATAACTGTTAGAGAAGGAACCTGAACCACTGTTAGAACCTCTTGCTGACCCATGGTGTGTTGAGAAAAAGTTAAAAATTTTAAAAGATGAAGTGGAGAAGGACACCAGTGCTTGTGAAAATGTCTATGACTATGCCATGATGGCTGCAGCTAAGGTATCACCTCAGGTCTTGGAAAACCTATGTTCAGACAAGTGCATCATAGCATTTGCTAATGTTAAAGAGGTGAATGAAAACCTTAGAGATAAAATTTTGAAAGACAAAGTACAATTTGAAAAATCTGTTAAAGAATTGAAAAACAAATTGTATGATAAAGATAATGAGATCTACAGTCTTAAACATGAACACAGCATAACCAAGGACCAACTCCAAGCCATGATAGAGAAATATCAAGCTTGTAAAAAGGAGTTGGAATCCACCCAAATCACTTGTGAGAAATGGGTGGAATCCTGCAAAGGTTATGAGCTGTTGTTAGAGAAACAGATCAAAATCAATGTAAAATTTGGCATAGGATTCAGGAAAAATGACAAAGTTGAAAACACTACTGTAAATGAGTCTGGTTCTTTTGAGATAATACCAACAAACAAGGATGGTCAAGAAATTAAAATAACTAATAAAAATGGTAACAAAATCATTTTGGAAAGGCTAGAGGGGTCATCAACCTTTGAGGAGATTGAAAAATATCAATTCAAACCCACCTGGTCAGATGAGTGTAACATCCTTGATAATTTCAAACCAATGGATTTTTCCATAGTTGAGGGTGTGAAAGAACCTAAGGCTAAGATCATTCCTCTTAAAGACATCCCAACAGTGGTTCAAAACGTGAAAAGAGGAAGAAAAGAGAAAAAGTTAAAAATTTGTTTTGTGACTTTGTGAAAAGAGAAATCATTCCACAAATGATTGTTTTCACTTAAAAGCTTATGATATTAACAAAACAAGCATAATTGAGTCTGCACAAAGTTGCACCATCTATGGAAAAACCAACCATCTCACTCATGAGTGTGTGTACCTCAAAACTTTTGAGGTTAAAAGAAAAGAGTACACCTCAAAAACACTTGTGAGTTCATCAAATTCATCCATCAAGAAATAACAACCATTTGTGTCTGTCCAAACAGCTATTACAAAACAGTTGAACAAAAACTCTGCTCCTAGAGATGTTCAAGTGACAGATGCACCTCCTGCCAACCAATTTCAAAGAGGAAAAGGTCAACCTCCATACCAAAGGGTCCCACATGTTTATGAGGCTTACAAAAGGCCTTCTAAACCAAAAGTGAACAGCCATCCTTTGGATTTCAACACCTGACAAGAAATGGTCCAGAACAGTGGTTAGAGAAAAATGGTTCAAAAATTGTTCAAACCCCTGAGCTAACCATTGTCCATGTTCCTGGACTTGATACTCACTCTGTTGTGACCCCATCCAAAGCCTTATTGGCTTTGGAGACCCTCCTAAACTAATTGTTTACTTGATGCGCAGGGAGCTTCTGCATGCTTAGATAGTCTTTGGTATGTAGATAGTGGAGGCTCCAAGCACATGACTGGATGTAGAGCCCTACTCAAAGAATTCAAAAATCATGGAGGGGTGATATATCCTTTGGTAACAATTCTAAGGTAAAGGTGTTGGGGTCTGGAACAGTTTAGTCAGGAAAAATCAAGTTTGAAAATGTCAATCTTGTTGATAATCTAACGTTCAACCTCCTTAGTGTTTCACAAATGAGTGATAAAGGCTATGGGTCATTCTTTACTAAGGAGAGTTGCAAGATTGTTGGACCAGAAATGGTGAAAAAGATTGAAGAAATAATAGCCAAAGGAAAAATACAACTTGTTGCTCAAAGGAGTGACAATGTGTATGTAGTTGATTTGTCAAAAGAGAGCCTAATGACTGATGCCTGTCTGTTCTCAGCTGCCTCTAACAAAGAGACAGAATTATGGCACAAAAGACTTGGGCACACAAATCTCAAGATAATCACTACTTTATCAAAACAAGGCCTTGTAAGAGGTCTTCCACAAAAATTGTTTACTTGTTATGAGCATTGTGTTTCCTGTTTAAAAGGTAAACAACACAAAAGTTCATACAAGTCCATTGAAGAGTCCAAAACAACCAAGTGTTTGCAAATGCTGCACATGGATTTGTTTGGCCTAGTAAAAATCATGAGCTTGAAAAAGAAAAAAAATACTGTTTGGTTATTGTAGATGATTTTTTCTAGGTTTACATGGACTTACTTTTTACATTCTAAAGATGAGACTGCAAGCATTTTGCAAAACTTTGTCAAACAGGTTGAAAAGCAATTTGATCTGCCAGTAAAAATCTTTAGAAGTGACAATGGAACAGAGTTCAGAAATAAGGATTTGGATGAATTATGTGTGTCAAAAGGGATTGTAAGGCAGTACAGCATCCCAAGAACACCAGAACAAAATGGGGTGGTTGAAAGGAAAAACAGAACTTTGATTGAAGCTGCTATACAAAAGGGAGAATTTCCACCTCCCATGAAATTCCTGTTTCATACCCTGCTCACCTGTGTTTCTAATAAAACAACTGCTTTTAATGAAGTTCCTCTGAAAATCCAATACTTGGGGTATGCTATCATGTCTAAAACTGATTTCAATTACTCCCAAGAAATTTTTAATGACTTGGTCAAAAATGTGAAAAATATTAAAGAAAAGAAGCCATAGGCTTTCTTATTATTTCCAAGATTTTTGAGTTATTATTTGCAACAGAAAATCCGAAAAGAAAATGCACAAGTACTTGTACAAGGTGCACCTTTCAAATAAACAGCTTGTCTGCTGAAACTTTTACTCAACTCATGGCCAAAGAGCCAAAAAGTTCTAAAACACAAGCAGGGGAGTCTGAGCAAATTTTGGATGAGTCCACATCTGCTCCTCAGACTTCAGCTACTGAGCCCACTGCTCTTAGTGAACACAACATCACAACCACTGCTGTGTAACCCCCACCAAAAACCACCAAAAAGACCAAAAAGAAATCCACCAAGCCCACCAAACCCACCAAAAAGGGTCTTCTGGAAGATGAGATCCCAGAAGTTAACCCAGTGACAACACAAATGTCCCCAACAACCACTGTTGCTACTTCCTCACAACAGTTAGAAAGATCTCCACCTACAGCCTCAACTCCTCATGCTTCCTCACAAAAGGAGCATGTTGTAAGCACATGGACACCTCCATATGAAGCATTACCCTCATTTGAGAGTATGCTTAATAGTCCTCCTCCCGAGGCTAATTCTCTTTTAGCACCACTCCCTCCATCTCAAATTCCACCATCCATCATACCCCTGTTTGATGCCATTGAGATTCAGACTCAAAGCAGCCCCTCCTACAAACACATTAAAGAGATTACAACTTCAAAAATGGCTATGTCTGAACCACCTCAATTGGTTATCCCACAAACAGCTGAGGAGGTTACACCATAAGAATTTCTTGAAATTCCTGTTGGTATTTCAAGTGGAGCAACTACTACAGATGTTGGATTCACTGATCTACATCTAGACAGTAGTTTCATTAGTAAGACTCCCTTGAAGGCAATTTCTTCTATGGGAACCAAAGTATCCACTGGTGTGTTCAAGCTAACCACTAGTGAGATTTCCAAGGTAACCTCTGCTGAAGAAAGAAGTCCCCAGTACCAAGAACAAGGGGCATCAGTTGATGAAACTCTGGAGACTCCTCCTGGTTTAAAAGTTGATACAACCACCACTGGTGGGAAATTAGATGATCCCATTCATTTGGGTGATGGTTTAAAATACCAAGATTTGACAGAGAGGTTATCTTCCATTGAAATCACTATTCTTACCATGAATCAGTCTATATAAACTCTGGTAGAAGCTTCCAAAAGTCAACCAACACATCAAAAATTATCCCAAGAGCTCTGGAACTCAGTCCAGCCCATTCTTACTACTCAAAGGGAATTTGCAGAAATTCAACATAATACACACATGGCACTGATCAGAAATATGGTTGAAGCAAGGTATAAAGATACTCAGGCTGAAATCAAGGCTATCAAAGACGCCCTGAAAAAGATGACTGGCACTACCACTTGTTGGTGCACTGAATGTCTGCTGACTACGTCTTAATTGAGTCTTAGGTCTAGATAGGGCAGATTGGAGCTTGGAAATAGAAAAGTGAAATATGTTAGATTGTGATTTCGCTCCAAAAGTAACTAGGTGATTCCGCTCCAAATGAAGATGGTGATTCCGCTCGAGATTGATCATCATGGGGTTCCGCTTAAACAGTTTCGAGCGGAATCAGACTCCTATATATATATGTGTGTGCTGATCTCATTTGGAACATTCGGAGCGGAATCAGGTCATGTTGTAAGAGTCAAGGTGCTGCCAAAATTTAGTCAAAATTCATTATAAAGACTCTGAAAAGCAGTAATAGAAAGAAATTGAAAGGAACAAGCTGTTGTGACGTTGTTTACTTTGATTCCGCCTCTGTAAACGATGATGAACTGCCTTTACTGACTATTTAGGGTCACACACACGGTTCAACAAGTGGTATCAGAGCTCAGGACGAGGAGTTCATACCATTATAGCTTGATTCTACCGGATTTTCTCATTTCTACTCTCTTCTTCTCATATTTTTCTGATTTGAACTAGTTCTAGCGGTTGAAATGGCCTGATTTTCACATATGTTGTGTAAAACATAGTATTAACAAACCCTACAAAGAATCAGATTAAAAATCGAATTAAAACTGGTAAAAATGACCTATAAACCTGATTCCGCTTGAAAGGTTCTTCGCAGATTCCACTTTGAAAAGTAGATTCCGCTTGAAATACATTTCTGATTCCGCTCGAAATCAGAATAGTTCTTATTCAGCTTGAAAGTGAAGTCTGATTCCGCTTGAATCAGATTCCGCTTGAAATTCACTGTCTGATTCCGCTTCAGTAGCTGATTTCGCTTGAAATTTCCTGTGATTCCATTTGAAGTTGATTTTGCTTCAAACTGATTTCGCTTGAAATTTCTGATTTTTCAAAATTTCGAAAATTTTTATAAGTGTTTGCTGATTTTTCAGGTATGTGCAAGATGGATGGTCTATTCATGAACCCGTTTAGCGATATGTATGCTTTTGCTGGAAATTCTGGAGACGATACTTCTTCGAACAACACCAATGAGAACACGCCGAATACGAAGAATAGTTTATCGGATGCCTTGGGTGTGGAGAGTACTTTCGGAACGTATAACAAACCCCCGAAGTTGATGGCTATTGAAGAGTACAGTCGATGGGCCAAGAAGTTTGAAGAATGGTTGAAAGCCTTTGCTTATCCAAGCTGGAAAAGTCTAAAGAACGGATACACTGATGGAGGCAAAACTGGTGAAAGCTTGACATCAACTGAAGAAATAGAATCGTTTGTTGCTGAGCAAAAATGCATCGCACTGCTATTTCAATCTGTCCGAGAAGATATAATATCTTTGATCGAGTACAAAAGTTCTAAAGATCTTTGGGAAAAATTGAAAGCTAAATGTTTGGGAAGTGCAGAAATAGTGAAAAACAAAAAGAAACTGCTTAGAAAAGAATTTGATTTATTTGGTAGTTTAAAGAATGAATCAGTTTGTAAAATGATTGAGAGGTTTGGGCATCTAAAGCTGGAACTGGCGAGACATGAAATTTTCTATTCTCAAGAAGAACTGGTCGACAAATTGTTTGATTCATTGCCAGATGAGATGGATTGGCAATACTATGCCTTGATGCTGAAGAATACAATTAAGCCGCCGGAAGTGTTGACTGTAGATTTGCTGATTGAGAGACTAGAAAGTCATGAGCTGGAGTTAAAGAAAACACATAAAATCAATCACTCATCATACCAGCAGAATTTGGATTTGTATTATCCAAAAAGCATGATGCCAAAGAATACATCTCCCAAGACAGCTTTTTCTGCTGAGAATTCCAACATTTCAAACAAAGAAAGTCAAAGCAATGGATTTCACAGAGGTTCTTCGTCACATTTAAGTCAATCAGATGCAAAGAATCTATTTTAATGCAACATCGCTGTAGACTTAAAGAACGCTCAAAACTTCAGCGAGGAGTCGGCAAAGCAACAGATGGTTTTTCTCGCTTCTGTGCTAGAATCATATGAAAGTCTAGTGGCAGGGAAGATTGGCAACACCAACCTGACAAAAGAAGATTACGATCAAATAGATCCTGAGGAGATGGAATTGATCGATATAAGGTGGTGTATGGCCAGTGCAGTTCGTCGGGCACAGCGTTTCATGGAGATAACCGGAAGAAAGTCTATTGGTGGACCATCTACCAAGTTGGGCTTTGACAAGTCTAAAGTGACATGCTTCAAGTGTAAACAGAAAGGTCACTTTAAGTGTGAATGTCGGAATGCTTATGCTGATGAGTCTGAAAACCCGTTTAGAGAAGATTACTACAAGAAAGCGATTTATCATCAGAATAAATCAGAGCCGCCAAGAATGAAGTAGCTTGAGGATAACAAAGAGAAATCTAGAGCTCTTGCAGTGATTCATGACGATGAAGGTTTCGACTGGAGTGAGTTGTTACCTGAGGAGGATGCGGTTGGATATGCATTCATGGCAAAATCTGAACCTGTTCCTTGGAAAGACACCAGACCTGAAGAACAGAGGTATGCTTACAGGAAGATGATAGCTCAAGAAAGAATGATCAGAATATCTGGTATCTATCTTGAAGCAAAAAGAGCTAGGAGATGGGATCCAGACAGAGAATGTTATCTTGACCCTAATGGAAATATAGCCATTGATCATAACACTCTTGATATGGAAACCATAATTAAAGAAATGAAAGAAGAAGATGATTATTGGCAAAGAAAATGGTGGGGAAACGGAGAAGAGAAAGAGAAAGAAGAGAAAGAGAAAGAAGAGAAAGAGAAAGAGAAAGAAAAAGAGAAGTCAAAGAAGGTTGATACTGGAATCATTAACACGACTCAAGAGTTGAATGCTGAAAACATGGGAAAAATGGCTGACAAGGTGCTGGCTGCTAAGGCACTTGAGGTAGATTCTAAATCCATCTCTGAGTCTAAAATCCAGGTCAGTTCAAATGCGCCAACAACTGAGTCAGGTAAGAAAGTCAGTGGTGATGTTGACTGCAAAAATTGCATCAAAGAATGCAAAGTTTGTAGTACAAACACTTATCTCAAAGGTAAGAAGATTGATGATCTGACTGCTAGAGTCCAAAGTGTTGAGGATCAGATCCTTGACCGTGATAAAATGTTGAAAGCTTTGAACGACAGAGTAAAAGAATTAACTAACAAAATTGAAAATGATAAAATTGATCAAGAAAATGTTAGGAAAGAAAATGAGAGGTTAGTTCTTGAAAATCGTCAGATTACTGAAAAATTTGAGAAGCTTAAAAGCACGGTTAAAGATAATGATGATAGAAACGGTAAAACATACAAAGAAAATTGTCACTTGCAAAGTGTTTTGAGGATAAAAGAAGAATTAATCAACAAACAATTGGATGAGATTGCTAAATTGAAGCTTCAGTTTGAAGAAGCTAAGATTGAGAATGTGCGTATCAATTTGAAATTGAACAGTTACAGCTCTGCAAGCTTTGTTTTGCAACACATTGTTCCCAAACCCATTGGGAAAAACAAAGCAGGCTAAGATGTATACTGTGATGGAACTGGGGTTGGGTTTCATCAAGTTCCGCCACCTGTTCTAGACAATTATTCAAAAAAGCAATCTGGGTTGGTTAATCTTGAAGATGAAAATGAAGTGAAACTTCCTGATTCAATTGATGTTACATTTTATTCTTCATCATCTGATGATAGTGTTCAGACAGAGATTGTTAAAAGCACAGCTGAAAGTGTTTTGATGTCTGAAAGTGATTTAGCTGAAGATGATGGATGATTCTTGGACAAATACATTCCGAAACAAAAGTCCAAAAACAACTTAAATGATGAACCTACTCTTGTCATGTACAAGATGTCGGGATTGGATAAGTTGTATTCGGATTCTGAGTTTCCATTAGAGAATGTAAATGTTTCAAAATTAACAAATGTGTTCAAAATGGTTGAAATCGATTTGTTTGAAGTAAAAAGTTTAAAACAAACAAAAAGGCAAATGAATTTTGAGAAAGATAAAGCTTACTACAAGAAACCTGTAGTTCCACCACGTTTTTATAATAACAATCAAAACAAATGGTCGGGTGGATATCAGGGTGGTAAGAATTATCAAAGAAAAAATTTTCAGAACAAGAATTTTGCTGAGAAGAAAGTGTTTGTGAACAGTTCAAGTTCACTTTCTGATGAAGAGAAAAAGATTTTTTCGAAATCAAATGAAGAGTTCTTTGAGAAGAGGGCCTCACAACCTCAGTCTGATGGCACAAGTCGGGTAGTTGATACTCGTACATGCTTTAGATGCAACAAAGTTGGTCACATTGCAAGAAATTGTACCAACTTCAAGCCTAAGACTGAAGTTGTTGAGAATTAAAAGAAGAAGGTTGTTGTAAAAGGAAAAGCTCCAATGGTTGTTGAGAAAATTTTGAAAAATGAGAAAACAAAAGTCAAAACTGAACCTGTTAAGAAATTGGTAACTAAAAATGACAAATTCTATAAACGGGTTGCTTCATCTCAACAAACATGGAAGCCAAAAGTTGTTGAAAAACCAAAGGTTTCAGAGTTGGAAAAACAATCATCTTCTACCATTCCGGTAAAGATGGATGTTCCTTTGGATTATTATGAAAAGTTGGAGAAACAATCTTCTACTCAACCCGAGAAGAAGAATGTTCAAAAGAAAGATCAACCAACCGGTCAACTTAAGATAGATGAGTTTTTCTTATACAAAAAGGTTGAGGTTGAATCTGAGGAAAGTTTAAACATGAATGATAAAAATTTTCCGCCACTTTACACTGCTAAAACTCACATTAAAGTCCAGTTACATGAGTCGAAAGAGGCTTGGGTAGCATCAAAATCTCACTAAAAATTTCGGACTTGCCGGAGCTTCCTAGTTGGTAATTGTGAAGCATGAATCGACATGTTTATTGAAATGTGTTTTTAAATCAATTCGTGATATGTGCATGAACTTCCGAGAGCTGTTTCACGATGGATAATGGACAGTGGAGCGTCTCGACATATGACAGGAAAGACTGCATTGTTGTATGATGTTAGAAATTTCAATGGTGGTTATGTAGGATTCGCAGGAAATCAGGGTGGTAGAATTATTGGTGAAGGAACGTTATCCAATGGGATTGTTACGTTTGAAAGAGTTAACTACATTGCTGAGCTGGAAAATAATCTGCTGAGCATCTCGCAGATTTGTGACAGAATGTATACCACTCATTTTACTGACAAAGAATGTTTGATCTTGAAACCAGGATTTGTTATCCCTGAAGAATGGATTATCATGAGGGCACCTAGAGAATGATTTATACGTGTTGGACATGAGTATAGCTACTACAACCACGGGTCAGGCTCATTGTTTTATGTCTAGAGCAACGGAGAAAGAATCAAGATTGTGGCACCGAAGGATGGGTCATATACATCTTAGAAAAATGAATCACTTGGTGCATAATGATTTAGTTCTGGGTGTTCACATTAAAGGTTTTCATCTGGAAGGGGAGTGCATTAGTTGTATCAAAGGCAAGCAGAAGAAAAAGTCACACCCTAAAAAGCAAGCCAATTCAGTTTCCAGTCCTTTAGAGAGACTTCATATGGATTTGTTTGGTCCAGTAAACGTCAAAAGTATTACAGGGGATCTCTACTATCTTGTGGTTACTGATGATTATTCCAGATTTTCGTGGGTATCATTCTTGAAGTCGAAAGATGAAACGTTTGACAGTCTGATGGCGTTGTTCAGAAAGATTGAAAATCTGTACCAAAGGCGTATCAAAAGAATCAAAAGTGATAATGGTACTGAATTCAAGAACAACAAGATGGAAGAATTTTGTGATGAAAGAGGTATATTGCATGAGTTTAGTGCTCCATACACTCCGCAGCAGAATGGAGTTGCAGAACGTAAAAACAGGACGCTAATCGATACGGCCAGAACAATGCTTGCTGATTCAAAGTTACCGATAAATTTTTGGGCATAAGCAGTTTCCACCGCATGCTATACGCTCAACAGAGTTCTCACTATCAAGAAATTCAATAAAACGTGTTTCTAGTTGATCAATAACCACAAACCGAACCTGAAGTTTTTAGAACCATTTGGGTCACCCTGTACAGTTCTAGAGCCTTTTGGAAAATTTGGTCCGAAGAGTATTGAAGGGATATTCATTGGTTATGCAAGTCCATTAAGACGTGTCTTCGTTCCAAGTCTGAAGCGGATTATTGAAGCTCCAAATGTTGAGTGTCAGGGGTATACTATGCCGCCTCAGAATCCTGGTGACTCATGGCGTTTTAATTATGATAAATTGTGGGATTCGTTTGACATGGAAGAAGAAAAGGAAGAAGAAGAAGATTTTTTTGATGAGTTGGATATTTTGAGAGAGTATGAAGAATCGCAAGAAAGGTTCCCAGCTGAGTATTCAAGAAGACCGCGACAAACTTCAAATGATGATGAAGCAGGTCCAAGCAATGCTGGTGAACATGATGATGTCCAACAAAATGAAGTTGCTCAAGATAACCAGACGGTACAGAATGATAATCAAGAATATGAGAACATGCCAGTATTTGATCATGGTGATTCAGATTCTGAGGGGGAGCAAATTCAGATTTCAAGTCAAACAAACCCAATCAGTGAACAAGGTGCAAATCAGAATGTTACTAATCTGGAAGGCGATGTAGATGTTTCAGGCGAAGTGATGCCACGAACTCTTTCATACCATCCAGAGGAATTGATCATTGGAGAATTGCAAACAGGAGTCCGCACTAGAAGATAGCTTGATCAAGGGCTTACATGTTTTTATACAAAAGTTGCTCCTTTACAAACTGAATTCTCATTGAGTTGTTTTATTTCGCAGATTGAGCCAATGACTTATAAAGAGGCGCTTACTGAAGATTCTTGGGTCAATGCAATGCAGGAGGAACTGAGTCAATTCGAAAAGTTGGGAGTGTGGAAGTTAGTGGATTTGCCTAATGGTCAAAGGAAGATAAACACCAAGTGGGTGTTTAAGTGTAAGAGAGACGATAGAGGAGTTGTTGTTCGTAACAAAGCTCGACTCGTAGTCCAGGGTTTCAGTCAGCAGGAGGGGATATATGTCACTGAAGTATATGCTCTGGTTGCTCGACTAGAAGCGATCAGAATCTTCCTGGCATTTGCATCTTGGAAAAACTTCAAAGTATATCAGTTAGATGTAAAATCGGATTTTCTCTATGGGAAGGTAAAAGAGGAGGTTTATGTCGGTCAGCCACCGGGCTTCACCGATCCAATCCACAAAGACAAGGTCTACTTGCTAGACAAAGCACTGTATGGTTTACACCAGGCCCCGAGAGCTTGGTACGAGACATTGTCTCAACACATACTAGCCAATAGCTTCATTCGTGGAAAAGTGGATGCCACTCTCTTCACCAAAGAGGTCGACGGACATCTTCTGATTGTTCAGATATATGTGGACGACATCATATTTGGGTCAACAAATGAAAATTTGTGCAAAGATTTTGAACAAGTTATGAAGCAGAAATTTGAAATGTCATCAATGGGTGAGATGAAATTCTTTTTGGGATTACAGGTTGATCAACTACCCAAAGGAATTTTCATACATCAAACGAAGTATGTTCATGATATCTTGGAGAAATTCGGGATGTCAGGTTCTACTCTGGCTTCCACCCCATTAGCAACGAATCATGGGATAAACCCTGATCTCACCGGAGAGAAGGTAGATGAAACGATGTATCGTTCCATGATCGGATCGCTGATGTATTTGACAGCTTCAAGACCCGATATTATGAACCCAACCTGCCTCGCAACAAGATTTCAATCTAACCCGAGAGCTTCGCATATGGTGATTGTGAAAAGGATATTACGCTACCTGAAAGGAACTCCATCATTGGGGTTGTGGTATCCAAGAGAAGGCGATTTCACGCTCACAGGGTATTCTGATTCCGATTTCGGAAGCTGCAAAGTTAATGCTAAATCAACAACAGTGGGGTGCCAGTTTTTCGGACCACGATTGGTCACATGGCAATGAAAAAAGCAGACTTCTGTGGCTTTATCCACATGTGAAGCGGAGTATGTATCTGCTAGCAGCTGCTGCTCACAGATCTTCTGGATCCAGCAACAGATGCGCGACTACGGTTTGCAATTTCTAAACACCCCTATCTTTGTTGATAATGAGGCAGCGATTAACATTACTAAAAATCCTGTTCATCACGCTAAAACCAAACACATTGAAATTTGTCATCACTTTATTCGCGATTTTTTTGAGAAGAAGTTGATACGAATTGAGAAAATCCACACTGACGAGCAAAAAGCTGATTTACATACCAAAGCATTTGACAAAACACGTTTTCAGTATTTGCTAAAACTGAATGGTATGAAGTTTTTATCGGTATTGGAGGAGATTCTTGGCGTTGATGAAGGAGACATTGTAGATGATGTTGAGAAGCAATCTGCAATGGTTTGTCGATTTTTTACTTGTTTTGGTATTTAGGGGGAGTATAGGGTAATATTTTCAGAAAATACAAAAACAATAAAAAATGACAAAAATACAAAAACATGAGATTTTTTTAAAATCCAAAAACAATATAAAACCAGAAAAGAGCTTGTGTAAAAAGGGAAAATGATAGTACATCGGCTTGACAGTTACGGTATGCTAAAGAAATGGAATGTTTAAATGTGTTAAACAGTCTCGCTGATGATGTGCCGATAGGTTTTTACACATTTAGTAGGTTTGTTCGGGATATAAACCTAAATCTTTACTTACTTATTTCGTGAGGAACACTACTTGGATATATAGGTAACCCCTGAAATCTTGTTTGAAAGATTCCTTTTTCTGATATACTATTATATTCAGTGATATCTGGGGTATTATTCTGGGACTTCTGCTGAATGGAAGTTCTGACCTAGTCCTTGAATAATACTTTCCTCAATGCTTGAAACATAGCATCACCCTCAGCATATATGATAAGACAATAAAATTGCTTAGCAATGCTGTTGTAACAAAAGATCCTCTAAAGGGGACACACCCAAGTCGATTCATGATCTCTCTGCTGAACGGTAGTTCTGACCTGAGCTCTCATGGTTTCGATCATAATTTATTCCCTTACAGATATCATCTGTGGTATACTCACCTGTAAGACTGAATATTAGGATCTGGATACGGGAGTATATTCAAGAGGTGGGACACACGTATAAGTTTAAGTCTCTAAAACACTAAATCCGTATCCTTGTCAGATTGAAAATTGTGTGAAAATTTAAGTGGATCAGCATATCGACAATCTAAGCGAATTGTTTAATTCTGAGTATGTAATTGAAGCTTAACGGTACTTGTGACTTGTCGAATAGCTGATATGATTCCCTAACACGCTCAACCAAAAATATGTTTGTAAATAGTTTACGTTTACTGCATTTTAGTTCTGTATTTCATTTCTAGTTTAGAAATTTTATTCAAAATCCTAAAAGATTTTACACTTCTGCTTTATTTTCTGACAAACCAAAGTGGAGAGTTGATCTTCAGAATCAATTTGAAGCAGATGCAAGAAATTTCTGGACTGGAGGATGAGTTTGGAGCTATACATGATAAGTCTGTGAAAGTTGAAAAGTTTAAGCAAGTTCATTAACTTGAAACTTGTAAATTTTCAGAAAAACAAATTGAACTGAATGTCAGTGTGATTTATCTCTGATCAACCAAGGTCATTAAGTTGGACTTGGTAGATAAATTGAGTAATCAGGGTCATTAACTTGGACCTGAATATTTAAGTGGATTTCTAAACACTGGTTAGACTATTAATTGTGGTTGAATGGTAAGTTTGGATTGATACTGTTCTTGTCATATATCTTATATTTGGGTAGAGTATATGCAGGTAACAGGAATCCCCATGGCAATGAAAATGACAAAAGTTTGTACCAGAATTTAAGCCCTAGCTTATCGAGAGGGGGAGTTTCTGAAAGGGGGAGTCAGTATTCTGGATCAACAATCAAAGGGGAGATTGAAAATTAAAACTTGAAGATAAAGATTGAAGAGAGTTTTTACAATGACAAATTAATTTGGAAAGAGACAAAGACTGAAGACTAGATGCCGAAGACTTCGTCAACATCCAAGGGGGAGTCTGTTGGTGCACTGAATGTCTGCTGACTACGTCTTAATTGAGTCTTAGGTCTAGATAGGTTAGATTGGAGCTTGGAAATAGAAAAGTGAAATATGTTAGATTGTGATTTCGCTCCAAAAGTAACTAGGTGATTCCGCTCCAAATGAAGATGGTGATTCCGCTCGAGATTGATCATCATGGGGTTCCGCTTAAACAGTTTCGAGCGGAATCAGACTCCTATATATATGTGTGTGATGATCTCATTTGGAACATTCGGAGCGGAATCAGGTCATGTTGTAAGAGTCAAGGTGCTGCCAAAATTTAGTCAGAATTCATTGTAAAGACTCTGAAATGCAGTAATAGAAAGAAATTGAAAGGAACAAGCTGTTGTGACATTGTTTACTTTGATTCCGCCTCTGTAAATGATGATGAATTGCCTTTACTGACTGTTTAGGGTCACGCACACGGTCCAACACCACTGCACCTATCTTTGAAGATGACGATGATCAAGATGATGCCAAAAAGGGGGAGAAACATGACATGAAAAAGTTTGGCAGGCCTACTCCAAGACAAAAGTCAACACAAAAGCCAGAGCCTGAAAAGAAGTATTCTGCAACCTCTGCTAAAACATCTATCAAAGAAAAGGAAAAGGGAGTTGATGAAACCTTGAACATTCAAGCAGATAAAGAGGCTGCAAACAAAAAGACTATTCAAAATCAAAATGCAACAAAGGAAAGGATTTGGAAGAAGGAACACAAGGAATTGAAAGATTGGGAAATCAAAACAAAGGATCTTGGTACTTCCAACAGGAAGAAATCATTCAAACATAATAAACCACCACTTGCAACATTTTCAAAACCACAACCACAAAAACAAACACCTGAAAAGCAAACCACTGCTGGTCTCAAAACCACTGCTGGTTCAGAAAAGACACCCACTATTACACCTAAACCAACACCACCACCCCAAAACTAACCTACCAAAAAGCAGAAAACAAAGCCATCCTCACCAATACCATCCAACATTGCAACAAATGTTGACACTTCAACAGTTGTTATGACAACAACGCTTGAGACACCAGTTGTTTCAACAGCTGTTAGTGAACCAACCACTACTTTCCAATTTCCTTCCCAAGCAATTTTCATTCCTATTTCCAACTCTCCAACAAAAAATCCTTCTCCTAAATCTGTTTATGCAAGGAAAAGAAAATTCCAGGTGAATGATGATGATATACCTGCACCTACTCCCATATCATCTTCACCATTCATTCAAACCAACCCTGAACCATTTATTCCTCCACCATCACCAACATCCAATCCACTTGTTCAACCACAAACACTCGAAGGTCAAGACCCTTCAAGAAACATACCATTGGCAGTAAATTATCCTCTGGAATTGCATGCATTGAAAGTTTAAATGAGGCAATTCTATGCAGAGGATGATCCATTCAAAAGAACCTTCCCATCTCTTCATGGCTTCAGAACTCCATAGAACATGGATGAATATCTGAAACTCAAAGCCAAGCAAGCTAAATATATTGCTAAGCAAGAGAGCAAAGGGAAAAGTGACACCAACTTGTCAAGTCGAATGAAGCATGGGTTAAGTAAAGTCAGGAAACTGGAAGACTATGCAAGAGACTTGAGCAAGGAGATGTCAAATCTGCCACCAAATGCTGAGCTTCAGAAAAAGCTAAGGAAAGACCTCTTAAAGCTTATCATGAGTGACAAACCATACCCTGCTAAGGAACACCAATTCAAAGATTGGCCTCTAACAACTCTAAAAGAAGAAGCCAATAGAATTGAAAGAATGAAAAATAATCCTCAGATGAAGAAGTCTACACCAAACTAGAACAGGTTCAAGAAATCCATTGCAGAGCTTACTTTAGAATACAAGAGGAAGAAAGATGAGTTGGTTGCAGCTAAGTATGGGTCTGCAAAGACCATTTCAAGATGGTCCAGGCAGTATGTTGATCAAATCTATGACATGCTGGAAAAATTAAGAGAAACTGATCCAACAGCTCCAAAGAAGCCAGTATACAAAGACAAAACCACTGACAGACCAGAACAGCAAGCCCTCTCTCAGAAAACACTGTTCACATCCTCTGACTTATCCAATCATGTCTTAGATCAAAGAAAAAGACAGAAGCAGATGGATGAGGAAGATGCAAAGAGAGAAGCTGATATCATGAAAGAGTCTATCAAGAACCAGATCATGTATGGCTTGGATGATGCCTCATTAAAGCTTCAAGCTCAACTTGCTGTAACAGTTCAAAGGCTGATAAGCAGACCTCCTTCACCAAACTCATCACAAATAAAGTCTCTCCCTAGAAACCCATTGGACTCAAAAAAACTAAAGTGGAAGTCTGATAGAAAGACCCATGTATTGACTTTGCTCAAGTCCAATGGTAGAGTTGAACGCATTTCAAGGGAGGATGCATTAGGCCTGGATGCAGTTGATCTCTTAAATCTTTTAGAACTTCAACTTCACAGGGATGAGGATGATGAAGAATCCCTGAACTTTGAATTACAATTCATAGGGAAAATTAGGGAGAAATTGATGAGAGAATAAAGATCATGAATAAGGAAGTGTTTTGGTATCATCTGTTCTAGGAGAGATTGTTGGCCCATGTAATCAAACCTAGAAGAACAGATGATACTGAAAGCCAAAACTGGTTCTCAACAGTTGATAATCAATAAGCAATGCATGTCCTAAGTTCCCTTCAATGGCAGTGCTTCTATCAGCTGATGACTCTAAGTGCTGATCCCCTCAACAACAACTGCTGATCATAAAGACTGAAGACCTAACAACTGCTGATTGTCAAAGGCCTGATCAACTCTTGAAGAAAGCACTGATATGCAACATCACTGCTTAGGCAAAAACCGTGGAAAGCTACATTAGTGTTTTATGTATCAGTTGTTTAATGTAACAGTGCTTTGTATAGAACAGTGTTTAGAGGATGTTAGTCTGTTATATGTCACTGTTTAGGTGACATCAGCATTAGATGCTAAGTGGTTAGGATTGTACTATAAATAGAACAGTACAAGTACTGTTCTATTAGCTCTTTTGCACACATTCATCTTGTACGAACTAACTGTGAGCTCAGGCTGAGGGGGAGTTTAGTATTGAATGCATGCATAGATGAATCTTGTAATTCATACAATCATTCGATTAATGAAATCATGTTTTCTGAAAACTATTCTCCTGTGATTGTGTTCTAAAGTTTGATTTCTATTTCCGCTGCAATACATCTCTCTTTTTACCTTCTTACATTAATCATTTAATTAAACAACACAATCAAAGAAACTCTGATCCTAACAAATGTGGAAACAGAATAAACAGAAACCGAAACAACATAAACTGTTCGGGTAACTGGACAGTTCGCACGACAGAGAACCTTTCACGTGAAAGGGATTACCTTTCGTGTGACTGGGATTCGTTTGGTGCGAACTGAACTTCGTTTGAATGTTTTAACCATTAAACGACTATGCTTGTGAGTTTAGTTAAGTTATTTAGTTATAGGTATAGTATAGTAACAGTCCAGAATGTCAAAGAGTTCATAGAAGTCATGCATGGAGGTATTAACCTCGTTATGGTTCACCAAAGCATAACTTAGTCAACTAAGTTAACTAACCGGTTGGTCACGAATACAGAAGATAAAGGACAAAAACTAAATAACTAAATAACCGAACAAGAACAACCCGAGGGTGCTATCTCATCGTGGAAGTAATGAACCAAGTATTGGAGGCTGGACGGGGTTAATTTATTCTAGGTCTAGGAGATTGTTTGGGTGTTCGTTTTACAAGTTCAAGTGAGGTAGTGGAACTAGATTGGAAGCTAAGTCTTCCACGGTTAACACACTATTATCTCGGAATCGTTCATATCGGAAATGAGGATCTGATTAACATTCAACGCTTGGAAAATGTCTGAACAAGGTGAAACAACACCTTTCGTGCGAGAGGATGTCCCTATCGTCACTGTTGCAGAAATCGGCCTAGGCGGCCGATTAATCGGCGCCTAGGCGCTAGGCGGTTGGCTACTGATTAATTTTAAGCTAGTCGGTGGAATTAATCGGTTTTGGTCAAAGTCGGTCGTAGGCGGTCCTAGGCGGTGAAAATCGGTCCTAGGCGGTCAAAAATCGGATTAATCGGACTATATTAATCGGTCAAAATCGGTCCTAGGCGGTCCTAGGCGGTCCTAGGCAGTCCTAGGCGGTCCTAGGCGGTCAAAATTGGTCAAAATCGGTCAAAATCGAACCATACTATCTGAAACTTGAAGTATTTATGTGAATTTTGAAGTATTATTTTTATATTATTGGGTATATATATATAATTTTGAAAAAATACATATAAAAATCCCATTCCGATTAATCCCGATTAATCCCTATTAATCCCGATTAATCCCTAGGCGGTACCTCACCGCCCGACTAGCGCCTTCTACAACATTGCCTATCGTGCGAAAGGGGTATCCTTTCGTGCGACTAGATTGCCTTTCATGCGACTAGATTGCCTTTGAGCAACAAGTTGTATTTTTCCTTTGGCTATTAATGTACTTCGCGATAGCCTTATCGACAGTGTCGACCTGACTAGGGCAAAGTGCACTCAGTTGTTTGAAGCGAGCTATGAGGCCAGCGTTGTCGTTCCCCACTTGCTTCAGATTCCATAACTCGTTCTTGAGTTTCTGAAGCTCATGCGGAGGACAAAACTCGTCATTCATCATTTTCTTGAGATCATCCCAAGGGAGGGCATTGGTGACTTCGTTGCCATGAGTGTTATGCTCGGAGGTCCACCAATCAAGGGCTCTTGATCTGAAAACATCCGTTGTGTTGATGGTACGTAGGTGGTCAGGGCAACCACTTTAGAGGAACGTGACCTCAGTGGCATCAAACCATTGAAGCATCTTAGTGGTGTCTCTTCGCCAGTGAAGGGTAGTGGGTTACAAGAACAAAACTGCTTGAAAGTGAATGACGACTTAGGCGTTTCTACCTTGGAGTCAACAGAGGCATTGGGTGATTCGGTGTTAGGTGGGTTTGGATCTTGCTGACGATGTCAGGGATGGCCTTAGCCATCTATTTCACCATAAACTTATGAGGTCTTTCTTTGACATCGACTCATCATTGTAGGAACCCTTTTTGGAGCCCGAGTCTGATTTGAACTTCTTCTTGCCGAGGGCGTTGGAGATATGTTGAGAATACATCTAGAGAATCGAAAATAGAGGGAAAGGATAAGACTTGATCATAATATGTTTATAAAATTTCATGTTTTTGCATGTATAAGCATGTAAGTATTCACGTAGCACGTATGGTTCACATAGTTTGCATTAGCATAACAGGTATTCAAAAAGCATAAACACGTACGGATGCGTAAATGAGTATAAATTTAGTTTGTTCACGAGAATTACTAAAGTTTTTGATTGTGGGAGACGTGCGAATCGTGCACCGGTTTTGAAATGAATGAGGTAACAAGAAACAAACACATTAAAATTGAGATAAGATAAAAGAGAGGTAACGTAAAATATGGAATGTCACAGAACGTAACTAAGACTTTTCCAAAGTAAATCAAAGATCCTTTCAAAATAGGGAAACGTGCTTTGGCCTATAGGTAAAATACTCTCGTCGAGAAGCGATTAACGGTATTTTACCCTTCCAGTTACTACACGTGTCTAATCGATTGAAAAAATCAAAACTTTGACGGGATTGAAAATTGAGGAATGGGACTAGTTGACAAGATGCGGGTTTCACCCTAACTTGATGGCATCGTACCCTAGTTGAGGTTGGTACTCGTCGGGTCAAGAAAGTTAATTCCGACAGTTTGACGAGGGTCCACTAGAGTTAGAATTGAAAATTTTCCATCAAGGTATGGAGTTCACACCTAACTTGATGGCATGATTTCGTGAAAAAATCGAATAAGCGGGTTGAGAGTCATTCACCAAAGTATGGGTTTCACGCCCATTTTGTTGAAATTGTCTCGTTTGTACAATATGAGTATCTTCAAGTCTTCAACGTGTATATTGTGTAAATGTATTAGGAAACAAATATGTATAGTATTAAGAAAAAAGAAGAGGTAGCAGCAAAGTAGGAAGAAGTAACATGTTAAGCAAGAATCAAGAATGGTCAAAGTTCGGTACTTACTATAGACTAGGTCGAACATGCCAATTCTACCTAATTCCCTATAGTTATGGCTCTGATACCAATCTGTCACACCCCAACCGATGGCAGAAACATCGGAGTGAGACGTACGAGATTGCTTGAGACTTCATAACACTATTGTGACAATATTTAATTCAAAACCAAATTCATTTCATAACAATAATTGTTAAGTTACAACGTAGGAAATCAAAGTACAACATTGAAAAGATAGAGTACAAAAAAATTCAACAACAACACAATAACAAAATCTAGTATATCTAAATGTGTTTCTAAGTCTTCCCTACTAGATTTCATTAATGTCAACATCATCAACCTGCAACATGTTTAAAAGTATAGTTCAACACACAAGGTATTGGCGAGTACACAAGTTTAATAATAGCATAAGTATGGAAAACGGTTTAAACAAATCCACATGGCAAAAATAGTTAACTAGATTAATGTATCATGGCATGTAATTTAACAAGTCAATCCTCTGATTACCATATGAATTAAAGTCTTAACATGACCACAAGACTATGGGTGGTGCGTTACTCCTATAGCGCTATACATGTTAAGGGGATGCTCGTACGAAGTTAATGACAAGAGAATCACATAAGAATGTTCCAAGAATACAAATCAAGTATCACATATTTAAGCATGTATGATGGATTGTTTGTGTTTGCATAAAGTATAAGTGTGGTTACGTGTATTTTGATAAGTTAAACATATTGCACCCAAAAAGTATAAAGCGTAAAAATGGCGTTCGAGTGTACTCACGGTTTTGCAAAGCGTTCGTTTGGTAATCCCGTGAAGAGTTGGAGAGTTGGAGGATGGAAACACCAAGGTCACCCTACATGGGGTAAACGAAGGTGTGTGAGTATTCGGAATTCATATTGGAATTTAAAGTGCAAAAAGTATGTATGCATAAAAGTAAATCTTATCTAAGTACTCATTTTAACACTAAGTTGTATGTGATTTCATGGGTCCTAGTTTGCCCATTAGAATCAAAACGAGTGACTTAGGGGCTATTTGGCCACATTTAAATGGTTAAGTGCTGAACCAGTAAGAGGTCTGAACTATTAAGTGCTGAACCAGTAAGAGGTCTGAACCATTAAGAGCTTGTATAATGCTTAACCATTCAGAGGCAAATGTCTGACCAATTCAGATTAGAGGTCTTAACCATTCAGACTCTGTATAAATCTTAACCATTCAGAGGCAAATGTCTGAACCATTCAGACATCTGCTCGTAATACAAACAGTCTGAATAATTAAAAGCTGAACCAGTAAGAGGTCTGAACCATTAAGAGCCTCGTTAAGAGGTAAACAAACAGCCTCTTAGAATCATAGATAAAGTAGCCTAAGTTCATGACAAATAATCATAACCCGATTATCATCATGAGTCCGGCCATGTTTGTGTGTGTGTATATATATATTTAGTTATATAATAATCCTACAACTAAGTCCATCAAGAGTATTATAGATTGTTATATAAGTCAAGCATGGAAGATTAACCTCATTGTATAATTCACCAATGCACAAATCATCACAAGGATGATTCGGATGGTCATGAATTGAAAGGAAATGTACAACTCACTAATACGTCTTCAAGTAGCCAAGTAAGATTAACCCGGGTGAGCCGTCCCAACATGGAAAGAATTAACTAAGTGTTGGAGGCTAGACAGGGTTATGTTAATTTAAGACTAGCAAGCTACTTGGATTAGCAAAATAAAACATCAAGTGAGGTGTGGAACAAGTTAGGATAGCCAAAGCTTCCAAGGTTCACACTTACATCAGACACAAGTCTTGCCATATGAACTATGGTAGACTTGTATGACTTCAACACTTGTGGGTTGTCTTCAACCCTATCAAAACAGAAAGTTTAGAGGGTATTTGCACCTCTAAACTTGTAGGAATCAAGCTCTAACAAGTCCCATAACCATAGATGGGTTTAGTAAGATGTTAGGCATGAGATTCATGAAGAAAAGTTGAGTTTTATAAAAGTTAGCTAGAGATAATCCAAAACAGAAAGTTTGGACCTCAAAATGATGTTGTTCCACCTTGATTTACCATGGTAAATGAATTGCATTTTCGGATCAAATTCGCACTTCCCGATGATTGCGAAGAACACGTATCACGTGCGGAATCCGTGTATGTGTGTGGATCGACACAAGAACGTAATATAATGATGATTCTATTGATGATATGACAAATACAACACCTTGAATCACCTTGTACAATACTTTTGCTCTCTAGATCTCCAAATCTCTAAGGTTCAAAAGTTATAAAATGAACTAAAACACTCCTATTTATAGGGCTCACTCAAAAGGAAGGAATCCTTAACAAGTGTCCTCCATCCGTCCGAATGGGCAACTCCCCATCTGTCCGGATGGACTTTCCCCTATATTTAACATTATGAAACATTGTCTTAATTCATTTCCTGCTACGATACGTGATTGACGGAAGTGATAGACATTATGCACTCATAGACTCCCCCTTGGATAATACTGCAGTTAATCTCGTAGCTTTCTGTCTTCTCTCCGAGTCTTCACTAAAATTTGACATCTTCAGTACCACCGTCTCTCCTTTAGATATTGAAGCTCCATTTGAATCTGCTTCCTGCTTTAGCAGATCCCCATTTCGGTTGACTCTTTCTCCAGGCTCCCCCTTTCTTTAAGCTTCCGTGCTTTTCAGGATCGTCACCTGGCTCTTTGATTACAAGCTCCCCCTTGCTTTGAGCTCGTCTTCAGACCCCCCCTTAGTCTCAGCTATCGGGATTGTAATCTGGCTTTTACAAAGATTTGACAATTAAAGATTAAAATATCATAGTATCGAAATCTGGTATTATGAAAACAATTTGACAGTTTTAAAAGCTTCAGGATTACATACTGACTCTCTCCCCCTATCAAATATCTATATCTGACAGTTTAAGCATCCAAAATCTTCATAAATAATCATCCAAGTCCAAATTAATGACCTTGGGGATTTTCACAAACTGTTTTTGAAAATTTTATGTAAAATATCAAGTTTTAAATTAATGAACTTGTTTATTTTCAGAAACATGTTCAACATACTTTAGATTTTGAAACTTAGCCTTCAGACATCGTTTGTCGAAAATAAAGTACAAACACAGTCTTTTTGAATTTTTCAAAGTTTATGCTAAAACAAAATGAAAATCTTTTTGTGTTATTTCTGTAACATAAAGCTATAAATAAATATTTACAGGCAATATTTTTGTTTGAGTTCGTGTCAGAGGATCATATCAGTTTATGACAAATCACTAGCACCGTTGAGCTATAAACACTTTAAGTTCTAAACGATTCACTTAGATTGTCAGTATACTGGTCCAGTTAATTTTCACACAGACTTCAATTGATTCAAGATACGAGATTTAGTATTTTAAGAACTTAACTTATTCGCGTGTCCCACCTCAGAATATACTCCCATATCAAGATTCCCTAGATTCAGTCTTACAGGTGAGTATACTGTATTTATATCTGTACTCTGGGTTAGTGCGAGACCTTGAGAGCTCAGGTATGAACTACCGTTCAGTCAAAGAGATGAAGGCTCAACTTAAGGTGTGTTCCACTTAGGAATCTTCTTTGCAACTGCACTTGATTTATATCTTTCGATATTTTTCAATTTTTATGCAGAGGGAAAGCTTTTAAAGAACGCAAAGTGTTATACGAGGTCTAGGCCATTGCTGATGCAAAATCAGAAGACCAGGTATAATACCCTAGATATGAAACAGTATAAAGACCTAGTATCTCAGAATCAGGCAACCTCTCAAACAAAATTTGGAAGTTATCCATATATCCGAGAGATGTTCCCCACGAGATAAGAAAGTTATTGATATTTAGGTTTATATCTCGAAATCAATTTACTGAGTGTGTAAAAACCTATTGGCATATATCAGTGAGATCGTTTATCACATTTAACTTTCCATTTGTTTAGCGTACTGTGACTGTCTACTGATGTACTATCATTTCCTCTTTTTCCACAAAAAAACTCATTTTGAATTTTATCATGTTTTTGACCTTTTCAATTTTTCAAATGTTTTAGTATTTTCAAAATTCTTACTACCCCTAAAATTCAAAACATTTTAAGAAAAATTGACAACCCGATGCAAATAGCTTTGTCTCGTTATCCTTTTTCCGCATCATATGCTCTGTTTTGCATATTACGTGCCAAGCAGAATGTACCCCCATGATTTACAACACATTGATTTTTAACAATGTTAAAACCATTTTCAATCACTTGTGAATGTAATCATGTTTGTTCACCCGTGAGGGTTTCGACAAATTCAATCAACATTTTTTTTTCAAATTTTTGATTTTTTAACAAATTTAAAAAACAAACATATTTTTTTCATTTTTCAATTTTTGACAAAATAATATTTTTTAGTTTTTAAATTTTTCTATTTTTAGGGTTTTTGATTTATATTTTATTTATATACAAAAACAAACCAACTCCTTATTTTTTCAACTTCACAGGGGATCCGTCGCCTCCCATGCCAGGCTGCTTTGTTTCTCCTCTTGTTGACATTCATCCATCTTCAGGAGCACCTGCACATTCATACAACTCAATTACTTAAACAATGCAACCCAGGCCAGTTTGACCTTGGGTATTGTCACACAATATGAATTGTTCAGTTTCAGAAAATATTTATCATTTTTCACAAACAATTTTTCATTCTTATTGTTAACCTTCTTGGTTGAATCATTTTTCCGATTATCACTCACAGATGTCTGTTTCTTGACCACCCAAGTTGGTCCTTTTAAAACATTTCTTTGATAAAACCTTGAATCACTTTGAATGTTTTGTTTTGCAAATCATTTTTAGGTTTCCAGATTTGTTTGGGTTTAAACTTGGATGTTTTTAACTTCCAAGTTTGTTTTGGTTCTGAAACATCAACCTTTTGTTTCCAAATCTGTCGTGGCACAACTTCGGATGTCTTTGATTTCCAAGTTTGCTTTGATTTAAACTTGTTTGACTTCTGTGTCTCAACCTCAGCATTCCTTTTCTTAACATCAACATGCTTCAGATTCAGACATTTGCGACCAACATGTCCAGTTTGATCACATTTAAAGCATATTTTCTTTGAAACATCTTTAGCCTGTTGTTGTTTCTTTTTCTGAGCATAGAATTCTTCATTAGTCTGTCGACTAAATCTGAGTTCTTTCTCCTCTTCGGAACTTGTTCCGTGAACAAATTTTGTCTTTTTCTGATAATTTGTCTTTTCATATTGTTTCTTTTGATTTTGTTTCTTTTTATAACCCAACCCAGCCTTCATGTTTTTCTTTTTGTAACTAGGTTTGTTATATAAAGTTTTCTTGCTCTTCCCAGCAAATTTTACAATTTCAGACTTCTCAATTTCTACCAATTTGAAGACTTTATTCGATGTTTTATGTCAAAACCTCTAAGAAGTCCAAAATTCTTGAGCTTAGGTGATTCAATCAACTGTTAGATCGATTGAATTGGTACCGTAGCTCTGATACCAATTGAGAGTCCAGGATCCGGCAGGTTTGACGTATTTTGGTCCCGAGATAACCGGTTTGGTGGGATATTATTGATAAGAAAGGAGAAGAAGTAGAATCGACACCGAACAAGTCAATATAATCTGGTTTCTATTCAATGAATTGAAGTTACATACCCGTGAAACCAGTTGGACAACATCTCCCCTCTGGGAACCAAAAGCTTGTCCAAATGAGGAACCCCTCATCCCTATATATAGGCATCAGCCCATTCGTCCGAATGCACCATATGTCCATCCGTCCGGATGGACTTATAACAACAAAGAACCTAGGGACGAATGGGCCATTGAACAGATGGTCCTGTTGTCCATTCGTCCGGATGGACTCCATCCGTCCGAATGGACTTTGTTCCATACAAAACTGTATCCCTTCTCACACTATTCTATACAATATTCAACACACGCTCTATCTTGCCTATTCGCACAGTGGCGGACATACGAAACATGCACCAACAGTAAACCTGTGGAAACATTCCTAGAGGTGTTCCAAGCTTTGTAGAGGAAGAAATGGTGAAGAAAAGGTGAAGAAAAGTGAGTTTGAACTCACTTTTAGTACTTGAAGAAATCTGCCTTGCTCTTGATTTCCAGTAGATTTTGGGAGTGTTTTGATAGTTTAGATGTGTTTGGAAAGTGCAAATGAGGGTTAGGAAGGTTGTTTATATAGTGGGTGAGTAGGTTTGGGTGTTAAATGTGCTTTAACGGTGATTAGGTGAGAAATATGGTTGAGAAAATGGCCAATCCATATGCAAACAAGACCTGGCTGCGGATCGAGTCCTTTCGTGGGTCACAGAGGATGAACGGGGAAGTGCCGCGTGCCGCGACACGTTTCATCCAGGAAACTTTTATTCTTTTTACATATTAGCCTCTATACTTTGATGTTTAATGTATTTTAAGTTATAATTTGTATATTTAACATGTAATTAATTATGAAACATGTACGAAGTATAAATTGAGTATTGTGAATGCACGATTAAGTATATTTCACGTATAAAGAGTATTAAAACACGTATTTACGACAGTTTGTATGTAAAGTAAGTACGAGTTTGCGTGAAAGATGAATATGTTTTAAACACGCATATAAGTTGAATGTAAAACAAGTATGTATAATTAAAGTATAATTTACATAAAAGGGGTAACTTTGTAGAAATGTAATGAAGTTTGACAATTGTTCCACTTAAGTCACTCAAACTTTTTTTTGTCTCTCTAAAGTCACTGAAGTTTCATTTAGCGTTTTAATACTATGTAATTATCAGGTTACCATATTACAATGATGATGTGTAAGGTTTTATTATTTTTAATCTTTAATCTTTAATTTGGAATATAAAATATATATAATGACTAGGGTAAAAAATATCATATTTTTATTTCAATTTTTTTCTCTTGTTTCACACAACACCGACATCTCTCTCCTTTTGTTATTTTTTTATTTTATTTATTTACTATTTATCGTCTGTTTGAATGCCTCAACAACACATACATCTTATTATTTTATTTTTATTGTATTCATCAAACATTTATTTAAATTACACCGTTAGAAAATATTCAACATAAAAATACCTATTTTTTGGATAAATCATTTAAATTATATTTTGATTTTATAAAATCCACCTTATCTAAATAATATCCAATCCAATTAAGCATGAGAAGAAAATAAAAATAAAAGAAATAAAAATTGTAACCTGATGACCTGGTAATTACATAGTATTAGAAAACAAACCTAAAGTTTAGTTACTTTATTGAGACAAAAAAAGTTTCAATGACTTAATTGAAACACTAAGTAAACTTGGTTACATTTCTATGACATTTTCCCTACATAAAATGTTCAAGTTTTATTACGATCAGAGTCTCAGATTACTATGATTGGAAATAAAATACGATTACAAGAGAATACAAGTTTCCAGAAATAGAAATACAAGACAAACTTTCTAAATAAGGAAAGTTACAAAAGCAAGGCGTTATACAACCAAATATCGGGATCACAAAAAACTCAAAAAGAGAGTTTTTGTCTTCATCTTATTCTTCTCATAAGCTCAAGCATGGGCCATGCCTCTCTAAGACATGGGTTGTGCTCCGATACAAACGTGAAATTTCGAGTCCGCAACTAAGCACAGGGTCGTGCCTAACTAAACATAGGGTCGTGCCTTTATAGCAGACAATAGTTTTCCAAAGCTTTTAAAAACATGAGTACATGCTTCTCTAGGCACGAGGTCATGTTTTCTTCCCGTTGTCTTTTTCCCGCACTCTGTATATTGTTTTTGCTTTGTTCGCATTTGGGAACATTGAGAACAACGTACAATTTAAGTGTAGGGGAAAACACCCAAGATTTGAATATTTTTTTTTGTCCATTCTCAAGTCTTACACAAAATTCGCTTGGAGCCGTTAAACACTCCAAAATTTTTGCCAATGATCTCTAGATCAAGTGGTGGAAGGCTTGCATTTCTCTTGGGAGATGCAGGTCAAACTCCCACTTGGTGTAGAGTGAGTCACTGGTAGACAATGATAGGAGACCTACAGAAACCTGGGTCTGATCCTTGAGCCAAAGGGGGTTTACTGGTAATTTTACTGTCGTGCCTTCGGGCGGATGGGTTACTGGGTTTTCTCCGGAATTGGTGGTGGACTCGTGTTAAGAAAAAAACACCCCAAAATTTTCAAAAATTCATAAAAAATATAGAAATATTTTTAATAAAAACCCGTCATCTGTCGTTTTATAAAACACAGTGATAAAGAAACCTAATTTATAAGTGCATGTGTAATGGGGCACGATGGGGGATGATTTGTGAGACATGGCGCTCCATAATAGGGTGTTCATCGAATCGAATAACGAATTTTCGAATTATTCGAATTTTTATTATTTTTACCTGAATTCGTATTCGATTCGATTCAATTAATATTTAAAACTCGAATTCGAATCGAATTCGAACCGAATTCATAAATTCGATTTAATTCAAATTCACCCTAAACAATAAATTATTTAACTTTCATTTTTTAAAATACTACAAACTAATTATATTCAACATAAAATATAATAATCTGCAAAATTAATTAACTATCAATATGTCAAAAGACCAAAAATTAGAAGATAGATTGGTTACCCGTAGCGATTTAAGTTAGGTAAAAATTTAAAAATAAGTAGCATGAACTATTTTTTAGAAGGTTTGGTAATGTTATGAATAATAAATTTATCACTTATGGAGTTAGTTTATATTTTGGCCAAGTTTAGAATGTTACATGTGTGTATATACATATATCAAAAAATTATATACAAATTGAATTCGAATTTCGAATCGAATCGAATTCAGAATCATAAATTCGTATTCGATTCTAATTCGATTATTGGACTCGAATACGAATCAACTCGAATTCGAACATTTTTAATCGAATTCGAATCGAGTCGAATTTCGAATTTTTCGAATTCGAATCGAATTCTGAACACCCCTACTCCATAACGCCGGCCACACCGAAACAGGCGGCGCTATGGGGGTGTTTTTTGATGAAGCCGTTATGTGCATAGCGGCGTAAGAGGAAGAATAATTAAAAAATATGACCGTTCAACTGTCAGAAAATTAAAAAAAAAATAATTCATTTTTAATATCTATAAATAATCCTCATATCTCCATATTTTTTAAAATTCATCATACTCTCATTCCCTCTTCTTTCCTTTTTTAATAAAAATCTAGAAATTACTCCCACTTTCTTCTAAAAAATAATGGGTTCCCCATCGGAAGATTCGTTCACCGATATTTACCGAAGATTTTTTTCACCCGAAGAAATTGCGGAGGAGGAAGAAGCGGTTACGAGTGCATGTACTCTCGCGATACAAGCAACGGAACACGTTTGGCGTTCTCCCCCACGCCCCATTTTGAGGCACACCTTTATCTTGCGAGATCGTGAAGCCGCGGTCGAGCAATTGTTGAAAGACTATAACCTTTGATTTTTTTATTTTATTTTATTGTAATGTTTTTATTTTATTTTATTGTAATGTTTTTTTTTTAATTTTAGTGTAATGTTTTTTAATTTAATGAAATGGTTTTTAATTTTATAAAGTTAGAAATTAATTATAAAAAAATGAAAATTAATAATTAGGTAATGATGGGTAGGGGCTTTATGACTACACACTCTAGTGATATAACGCCCCATAAAGCTCCTGTATGACGTGGCGTGCCACTTGTCGCATAACGCCCCCAAAGGGGCTTTATGACTACACATGGCCTAAGAACATACCTTATGTGTTGGCTGATACCTTCGATTAGATACCGTTAGGCCGGAGGGTATAGAGGGCTCCATCGTGCCACATCACCGCCTATAGCACCCCCCTTGGCGCCACCATCCACACCAAGCAAGTTAAACCGAGCGCCATTGATGGGGCTTTATCATGTTAACGAGGAAGAAGAGCTTTATCAGGTGGGGCCCACATCTTTGCAGCCAATAAATTTTTTTTAATTTTGTTTAATAGGGGGCGTTATCCCACATACTGCAAGTTAAGAGAAGGCGTGATAAAGCCCCTTGGCTGATGTAGATCCAAGGTGGCGTTGATGTGTCCTGATAAAGCCCCTAGGGGCTTTATCCCACACCTCATATCTTTAGAGTCGGCCACTAAATGAGTTTGATCATTATGTTGTTTTACATACGCTCCCACTATTCCCACACCCCTAAAATCTTATTTTCATATCCCTACATGTATACGACCCGTATAAAGTTATACGTGCCGTATAACTGATTGTTGCAGGAAAAAAATGTCAGAGAATGTTTTTTTTTGTCTATGTATACGGGCTGTATAACATTATACGACCTGTATAAAATGTTATACGACCCTTATAATGTTATACGACCCAAACCTCATATAAAGTTATACGACCCGTATGATGTCATACGATCCGTATATAATGTTATACAGCCTAATATTTCCTCTATGTATATGAGCCGTATTATGAGCCATATAACATTTTACAGCCCAATATTTGTCATGTCAAATTATTATACGGAGTATGAAATTAAGATTTAGAGGTGTGGGATTATTAAGAATCTTTACATGGGAGGATTTAATTTTTATAGACTAGTTTGTATAGTTCGGTTAAAACTCGCAACTTTAACAGCATATGGTCAACATATAACATCTATAAATCACAACCTTCATAAATGTTTCTGCCTTTCTGGTGTAATAACATTTTCTCCACCGCTAAATCTTTATGCTACAGAACTTTAGGTGGCTACAAAAAGTAGTGATCACCTGATTTCCACAAATTGCAGATCAAATATATTCTCGTGACCTACCACAATTATTCTAGAAATTCGTGGCTGGACCATGTGTGCAAGCATGAAAATGCGTTATCATGTATTAAAATATAGATTAGCATACGTGATTAGACTTGTTCAGAAAATAGGGCTGAGATACTGTATAAATAACATTTATGATAAGTAACGAAAAAAAGACATCAGTGTTATTTTCGTAATTATTATACTTACACTATTCAATAATTAATTACTATACAACAAAATTGTACTATAGAGTAATAAAATTACGGTACTTGTAAATTGTAGCGTAATTTTGTTACTTAGACCAAGGGGTGTGGCTTCGCACCCCTCGCCACCTTATGAAATTTAGCGCCCTAAATCACCTCGTCTCCGTTAAAGGGGGCGCTATCCTTGGCTTCCGCCAAAGGAGCAGCGCGCGCGAGAGGAAGATATCAAGGGGCCCCACCTTCATCAACCAACCAACCAAATTTATTTATTTTTTAATATAGTTAAAAGGGACTTTATAAGAGCGTTATTCCTCACCGTGTAAGTTAACGATAAAGCCCACTGCTTATGTGTCGCCTACATGGCGCTTACGTGGCGTAATAAAGCCCCTAGGGTTTTAAACCACACCCTCTAGCCTTAGTACAATTTGGTTGTAAAGTAATTATTGTTACACTACAACAATATGACTTAAAGTAATATAATTAGGGGTGAGCAGAAAACCGAAATAATCGAACAGTAACCGAAATAACCGAGAAAACTGGACCGAAAAAACCGAACCGAAACAAAAACCGACGGTTTGGTTTTCGGATTTTTAATAACCGAACCGAACCGATAAGTTTTAATAGTATACCAAATCTATATACTTTTATGTTTAAGTTGTTTAATTGTTTACCCATGCTACTAAGAATTATTAATTTTATTCTTGTTTGTTAAATATTTATAATAAGAACATTACCATGTTTATTTATCATTAAAATTATTCATTGTTTACAAGAACTAACAAAGTTTAATATAAAAATTAAATGGTTTTCAAAGTATTATAAAAGAAAACGTCTTAACAAAAACTTTGGAGAAACATTAAAATAGATTAGAAAGTTAGGTTTATGTGAATAATATTAATTTAAAGGCGAATTGGAAATAAATAATCTCATTTAACTCAATTTGGCCGATAATAATCCCAAGTCAGCGATTGGCCGATAATAATCCGAACTGGTCAATTTTGTTGTAAAATAGTCCGCCGTTAAAATAGCTTAACGGAGTTAAGTTTTTTTTTTTCCGATTTACAAACCGATGTTTTAGGGATTTTGATCAGAACGAGGATACGAGTCGATTGATGTAAAACTTATCTCGAAATTGTGCTCGAAATGGCTTGATTTTTGTTAATTGGAAGTTTAAACACCCGAATTGAAGCACCGTTTTCGTGGGTTGGGGCAGTATTTCGAGGTAAGTTTTACATCAATCGACTCGTATCCTCGTTCTGATCAAAAACCCTAAAACATTGGTTTGTAATTCGGAAAAAACTTAACTCCATTATGCTATTTTAATGACGGACTATTTTACAAAAAAAAACTGACTAGTTCGGATTATTATCGGCCAATAACTGACTTGTGATTATTATCGGCCAAATTAAGTTAGTTTGGATTATTTATTTCCAATTTGCCTAATGGTGGGGGCATTATTTTTTTCTACCACTACACCCGGTCTTACCAACACATAATCCAAACTAGGTTCAAATGTGGGCTGATGGAGAATAATTAAGGATTATTGATGTAATAGAGTAGAAGCAAGTTTTGCCATTAAAAAAACATAATAATACATAGTCAACTATTGTTACGTAACGTACTGATACATAATCACGCAACGTTACACTTTGCTTAAAGAATAAAATGCATATTACGTACTGGAACATAATTACATAACGTTACATAATTACGTAACATTATAGTTTACAAAATAAAAAAAAATCTAAAATTAAGAAAACTATAGCAATAGCCTAATCAAAATAAAGATAATGAAACGCTCATTAATGCGGTGTATTTTTTTTAAATATTATCGTATAGAAAAGTTATAGCCGTTTGAAAATTCTGAGGAAGTAGGTTTATGAGTCACTAATATTACTAATATTGGATCGTCCTATTTTGCATTTTCCCTTGCTTTCTGTCATGAGAATTCTACATTTGAGGATCACTTGATCTCAATAGTTAGATTGCTTAATAAAGGCCATAATATTCTCATACACTTTATCTTTATATGAACTAGGTTTTATTGGGTCGTGCGTTGCTAGGGAAAATGCTTTTCTTTTCGTTGTCCTAGAACGGCTCCAACGGCAAAGTCACTTGCATCGCACATGATTTCAAAGGGTAATTTCCAATCGGGTGCTATCATGATTGGTGCGTTGACTAGCATTTCAAGGTTAGAGATGCTTTGTTGCATTCCTCGTCAAAGACGAATGGTGCGTCTTTTTCAAGTAATTTTGTTAGAGGTCTAGAGATTTTCGAAAAGTCTTTGATAAATCGCCTATAAAATCCGACATGTCCTAAGAAACTTCGAATGGCTCGAATGGTGTTGAAGTGGTGGTGGAGTGGTGGCAAGTGAGAGATAAGTGGTTTGCCAAGTGATGGGTTGAAGTTGAACCAAGCATCCCTATTTATAGCTGAAAACAGAGCATCCAGCACGGCCCGTGCCCGCCAGGCACGGCCCCGTGGTCATCAGTCTCTCTCTTCTGCATTAACTGCAGTGTTAGACTTGTACTAACACGTCCCCGTGTGTCAAAAGGCACGGCCCATGGCCAGTGTACTTGCTGTACTTCTTCAGATTCTGGAAATCTAAAAGTTGACCACGCCCCGTGTTACTTTAGCACAGCCCCGTGTTGAGCTTAAATTTTGTCTTTTGCTGTTGTCTTTTTCTGCTGCAGTAAATTCCCACCGGGCACGGCCCGTGCTAGATGAGCAAGGCCGTGTGCCAAAGCTTCTGTCTTTGTTATTTCTTGGGTTTGGATGTGGACGGGGGTTCAGCAAGTTGGTCAATCCTTCTTTATAGCCTTTTATGTTGGTTTTTACTGTCTTTTTGCTTCTTTTGTTCTTTTAAGCTCATTTAACCCTGTTTATTCAAAATGAACAAAAACACAAGCTTTTTCCAACATTAGTACTAAAAAAGGGTTGATTTTAGGCCTCATTTGATGTAATTTATATGTTGTATTTTGAACACATCACACTCAATACTCGCTCGACGTTCGTTGGAAAAATGATAGGATCGAAAGACGCTCACTCGACTTTGGCTCAGTTGAAAAAATGCTCGGTTTGGTTCAATTCGGTTTGTAAAAGAACCGAGCACTAACAAAGGTCAGATCGGTTGGTTCAGCTCGTGAACAACCCTAGTTGCATCATATTAAGAATGAAGATGCATTGACTTTTCATTTAAATGTAAAATTAACACCATAATTTTAATGCAATTTAATTTTGGAATAATGGATTTTAATAATCCCAACTATTACCCATTGGCTGGCAACAGTCCCAACTTCAAAAATTCCCAATGGTGGTCCCATCTGTTAACATAATGGCCTCCAATGGACCCTGACTAATAGAACCCTAACGCCGTTTGTCTCCGGTGGCTGGAAAAACATTTTTGGCTGGAAAACTCAACCTCGTCAAAGACGAATGGCGCGTATTTTTCAAGTAATTTTGTTAGAGGTCTAGATATTTTCGAAAAGTCTTTGATAAATCGCCTATAAAATCCGACATGTCCTAAGATACTTCGAATGGCTTGAATGGAGGAAGCTGGAGGTAGTCGGGAAATAGTGTCTATTTTGGCCCGATCCACTTCCATTCCTTCGCTTGAGATTTTATGACCGGGTACTATTCCCTCCGTTACCATGAAATGGCATTTTTCTCAATTAAGGGCGAGGTTAGTTTCCTCACATCGGGATAGCATTCGTTCAAGGTTATCGAGGCATTGGTCATTTGTATCTCCAAAGATAGAAAAATCATCCATGAAAATTTCCATAGTTTTTTCTATCATATCATGGAAGATGGCCACCATGCAACATTGAAACGTGGTGGGGGCATTGCATAGACCAAAAGGCATACGTCGATAAGCGAAAGTTCCATAGGGACATGTAAAAGTCATTTTTTTCTTGGTCCTCCGGTGCAATTGGAATTTGAAAATATCCGGAGAAACCATCGAGAAAACAATAAATTTGTGACCGGATAGTCTTTCTAGCATCTGGTCGATGAAAGGTAAAGGAAAGTGATCTTTCCTTGTTGCTTCATTTAACTTGCGATAGTTGATACAAACTCTCCATCCGGTAACGATTCTCGTTGGTATTCATTCATTTTTATCATTTGTTATTACCGTCATACCTCCTTTCTTTGGAACTACTTGAACGGGACTTACCCATGGGCTATCGGAGATAGGGTAGATAAGTCCAGTGTCAAGTAACTTGATGACTTCATTTTTAACCACTTCTTGAACATTTGGATTTACGCGACGTTGTGGTTGTATTACCGTTTTATAGTCATCTTCCATTAAAATCTTGTGGGTGCACATGGATGGGTTGATGCCTTTGATATCCATGAGCCTCCATGCAATTGCATTTTTATGTTTATTCAAAAGTTTTATAAATTTTTCTTTTTCAAAAAGTGTTAGTTTAGAAGAAATGATGACGGGGAACTTACCAAGTTCGTCTAAAAATGCGTATTCTAGACCTTTTATGTAGTTCCTTGAGTTCAAGTGGTGGTGGGTCTTCAAGAGACCGCTTATTATCTTCTCTATTAACGTCGATGGCCGAAAAGGATTGCATGAGGGCAATTTCCTCTTCGACGAACTCTTCTTCTTCTTCCTTATCGGATGGTTCTGCTTCATCTTTGATTAAGGGGTCGTCATCGTGAATTGGATATTTCATTGATTGATCAAGATCGACATACCTTTTATTGGCCCCTAATCGAAGTGGTAGGTTGGTTTGCTTCCGTTGGGTCACGGCTTGATGGGATTTTAAAAATGGTTTTCCCAACACGAGCGGAGCATCATCTAAGATGACAAAGTCGGTTGGGACTACCTCTTTGCTTGCTTGAATTACGACATTTCCGACCATTCCCTTGGTAGTAATCATTTTGCGACTTGAGAGAAAAATTGGAATTTTATGAGGAGAAAAATCACTTGTACCCATTTTTTCGAAAATATAGTTGGGCATTATGTTAACGCAAAGATCTTTATCGATTAGCACATTACTAACAAAGATGTTTTAAAAAAAACATGATACCAGTTTTATGTTCATTTCATGATATTCATCTTCTATTAGTGAAGTTTGATCATTTGTTAACGTGACGCTTACCAATTCTTCGATTTTAGTAGACGTGTTCAACTCTTTTAAAAACTTAGCATGTGAAGAAACCAAACTATGATTTTCAAAAGAAGGTTGTAAAACGTGAATTTCTGAAAAAGTTTGATCAATTTTAGAGTCGTTAGTTTTAGAATTACCTTCTTGTTGAGTTGGTTCATGCGTGAGTTTTTTATTTTGTTCTTCTATTTTTACTTCTTCGATTATTACCTCTTTACTGCAAATAGCATCTTCTTTTTATCTAGATTTCTTAAGTAAGATTTCTAGATTTTTCTATGAGTCTTGCGGCTTCGGGGATGATTGTTGGTGGAGTGTCGTAATCTTCAAACGGATTGGTATCCCAAAAGCTTGAATTTGGGAGTTCAAACCTTGGTTCTTCATAAGTGGTGTATGAAAAACATGGAGTAGTGTACGAGGTTGATGGCCTAAAAAGGTCGCAATATTGTACCGAAGGGGATTTTCCGCAAATAGTACAATAAGGTTCCTGATAATCATCCTTTATATAGTTGGTGTAGTCTTCTGAGTAGTAATCCATTGTATTGGAAGATACCCAGAAGAACAACGAGCCTCGGGATCAAAAACAGAAATTAAAAATTTAACAGAAAGTGGAGCACGACCCCGTGTTGAATCGGCACGGCCCTGTGTTGAGTTATATATCTGGGCGTTTTAAAAAAGTTTCAGAAAAATCTGCAGCACGGGGGCGTGTCCCAGCAGAACGGCCCCGTGTTAACCTACTGTAAAAAGGAAAATAAAAATAAAAATGAGCGCGCAGTTTTGAAAAAAATGTTAGAATTTGATTAGGCCGTTAATTTTAAGCTTCCTTAAAATCCTTGTGTCCCCGGCAATGGCGCCAAAAACTTGACGTGCGTGCGGGTGTATATATCTTTTTCGTTATTTTTAGCTCTTTTTACTCGCCGATTTCAAGTTTTAAATTTATACAACATGATATTCTACTATCACTCTACACACACGCTAGCGCAAGTATACCCATCGCGGACGTAGTATAGTGATGGCCAGATACCGAGGTCGTCCAAGGACACAAGAGCTTTTAGTACCGGCTTATCGTCAACGTCTAATTGAACCAACTTTTGAGAAAAGATTTTTAAGCTAATAAAAAGATAAAAACAGAAAATAAAAATAAAATAAAGATGATAGACAAGAAAGAATCACTTAGATCCAACTTATCTTTCATGTACCCTTTTGATGATTTCCGCACTTTGGGCATTTTGAGAGATTATCTTAGTTATAGTAGTAGGCCCCTCTTTAGGAGGCGACGTTACCCTCAACCTAGTGGTTTGAGTCAGCAAGGATACAATCCCACTAGGTCGGAATATTGAAAGATAATTAAGTAAGTTATTAATGCAAAATGTGGTGGACCCCTCTTCCGAGGCGGCGATCATCCTCAACCCGTTGGTCTGAGTCAGCAGGGATACAGTCCTCGCGGGGTTGGTTTAATGTTTTAATAAAAGTTTAAGAATAAGGGATTCAAGCATTTTGCACCTCTCCCGTGGTGGGTAATGCCCGCTCCGACTCGTGAGGTGTTACTGGGCTTGAACCAGGTTCTCGTAGAATCTATACACTGAATGAGACATAAAATTACCCAAACCACCCTTCTAACCCCCTTCCAGACAATTAACATGCTTTATATAGACTGTAAAGACATGAATATGTTGAGTCAATGAACATATGAAGAATGATTGAGTAAAATCGCCTTCAATATAAAAAAACTATTTATTAACGTCATTAATATATACCCAATTAAAAAGTAGCCAAAGTTTGGAAATCATAAAAGAAATACATAAAAGATATGTCTTCACCAAGTGATTTAAGAATTTAGCCAAGCATGGCCTTTGTTTGACAAAGATTCTTATGATGAATCTGGGGTCCCGAGACTACACACACACTCTAAAGATGGAAAGTGGATGATGGTTGTGGATGATGGTGTTGTAATGGTGGTGGAATGGTGGCAAGTGAGAGAGAAGTGGTTTGCCAAGGGATGGGTTGAAGTGGAACCAAGCATCCCTATTTATAGCTGGATGTAGCTGAAAACAGAGCATCCAGCATGGCCCGTGCCGCCTGGCACGGCCCTGTGGTCATCAGTCTCTCTCTTCTACATTAACTGCAGTGTCAGACTTGTATTAACACGGCCACGTGTGTCAACGGCACGACCCGTGGCCAGTGTACTTGCTGTACTTCTTCAGATTCTGGAAATCTAAAAGTTGACCACGCCCCGTGTTACTTTAGCACGGCCTCGTGTTGAGCTTAAATTTTGTCTTTTATTGTTGTCTTTTTCTGGAGCAGTAAATTCCCACCGGGCATGGCCCGTGCTAGTTGAGCAAGGCCCCGTGCCAAAGCTTCTGTCTTTGTTATTTCTTGGGTTTGGATGTGGACGGGGGTTCGACAAGTTGCTCAATCCTTCTTTATAACCTTTTATGTTGGTTTTTGCTGTCTTTTTGCTTCTTTTGTTACTTTAAGCTCATTTAACCCTGTTTATTCAAAAGGAACAAAAACGCAAGCTTTTTCCAACATTAGTACTAAAAAAGGGTTGATTTTAGGCCTCATTTGATATAATTTATATGTTGTATTTTGAACACATGACTCAATACTCGCTCGACGTTCGTTGGAAAAATGATAGGATCGAAAGACACTCGCTCGACTTTGGCTCAGTTGTAAAAAATGCTCGGTTTGGTTCAATTCGGTTTGTAAAAGAACGGAGCACGAACAAAGGTCTGATCGGTTTGATTCAGCTACTGAACAACCCTAGTTACATCATATTAACAATGAAGATGCATTGACTTTTCATTTAAATGTAAAATTAACAACATAATTTTAATGCAATTTAATTTTGGAATAATGGATTTTAATAATCCCAACTATTACCCGTTGGCGGGCAACAGTACCAACTTCAAAAATTCACACTGGTGGTCCCGTCTATTAACATAATGGCCACCAATGGACTCTGACTAATAGAACCCTAACTCCGTTTGTCTCCGGTGGCTGGAAAAACTTTTTTGGTCGGAACACTCAACCTTTTTATCCCAAACCTCTTTGTAACCCAATTACGAACTTTTAGGAACCTTTTTTCTAGCAAAAGCCCCAATTATTGAGGTTGCTGGGAAACACTTTTTTCGCCTAAAAACTTCTTTTTGGCGGGATAACTCAATGTTTTAGCCGGATAACTCAATGTTTTGGCCAGAAAACTCAATATTTTCGTCCAAAACCTCTTTGTAACCATAGATCGGACCTTTAAGAACCTTTTTCCGTTCAAAAACGTTTTTCTAGCAACCTGAGAGTAAGGGCATTAAGGTTCTGTTAATCCAGCTCCATTAAAGGCCAATATGTCAAAAAATGGGACTATCGGTGGGAATTTTTGAAGTTGGGACTGTTGCCGTCCAACGAGCAATAGTTGAGATTATTAAAATCCATTATTTCTTTAATTTTATATGAACGTTGTTATATTATATTGATGTAATGTAAATTACACATGTTTCCATGTATAGTTTGTGTAATAATTCGAGTCGTTTTGTTTCGTTTTACCATTGGTTTTGTATATTATCGCGTCTTGTGTGTTTTGCGGGGTTCCGGAAGTAAAAAACAAGCTAAAATGTTAATGAAACGAGCACACATGAGAAGGTTTGGTCTTAGTGAAGAATACTCATGGAAATGGATATTTAAGAAGATGAGATGATAGAGAATTTATTTACAAAGCCGTAGGCGAAAATGGAGTTGAAACGAAGAAGTTATGACGAAAATGGTTTTCCTAGTACAGATGCTGATCGTGTCATGCGGCCACGAAACCTTATCATGCCCGCGTCATGCGAGGAGGGGCTTGTTCAGCATGTGAAAGTCCATATTTGACCTTATTTAAGCCCATAAACAACTCTAATCATAACACACACAACCCTAGATGATTTAGCACCCATGAAAATGTGATTTTGGAGATCAAGACACCAAAAGTTGAAGACTTTAAGCATTGGGAGTGAAGATTCATCGGGTTACATCATTCGGTTTCTTTGTTTCCTTATCTTAATTGATTCAATCATGTCTTGTGAACCTAGTTTAGACCTTATTTATGTTTTTAAAGCTATGTTAGGCTAAATTTCTATCACTATATAGGTCGAATGGTGAATACACTTGTTATTCCATACGAGTTCGCAAGGATCACCACCATCGCTTGTTATTCCAAAGCTTTTGGATCTAAAGATCGAGGTTAGTACTTCTTCTTCTTATTCTTCATCTTCAGCCCCTTCTGACTCTACTCCACTATCTACACCACCTGCACAATCTAATACACCCCACCCATGTCCTCAAATAGCCAAACGTAGAACCATCCACCTGCAGTCCACCCAAGGTTTCACGGGAGTTAATTCTCCCATAACTGCTCCACCCATTACAACTGAGAACTCTTGGCAGATTCCCTCGTACATCATGACCACACTTACTAACATGTGTCAATTCCATGGTCGTGGTGACGAAGATGCACCCGCCCACATTGCCTGCTTGACCTGAATCTGTAGCACCTTTAAGCTACAAGGTGTCACGGAGGACGTGATCTTCCTTCAGCTGTTCTCATTTATTTTAGTTGGAAGAGCCGCCACTTGGCTCGACTCTCAACCAGGTGGTACTTTTACATGATGGGCGGCTCTGCGAGAAGGATTCTTGAATAAGTATTTTCCACAGGCTAAAGCTTCTAGGCTTCAGGATCAAATCCATTTGTTTCGGATGGAACCCAACGAGCCCTATATCAAGCATGGGAAAGATTCCAAAACCTACTTGCCCGATGCTCCCAACATGGTTTATCTGACTGGGCACTTGTAGGGAAATTCTACAATGGGCTCACCTGTGATGTAACACCTGTGCCTCCACAGCCATCAAACAAATACCGAACCAATGAAATATTATATTTCATACTTTGGATTTGTAAAAATATGTGTATCATTTGCACATATCCATTTTTGTTCAATTCCAAACTCTAAATCGCTTTCTGGAAGGTTATACGCGCACTGATGCGTAAATATAACCAGTTTAATGCAACGAACACTCCGGAATAGTGAAATAGGCTTAACATACCTTAAATAACCTTTACATAACTTAGAAATAAGTTTCGAAGGCTTTGGTATGGCAAAATCAAGTTAAATCGCTTACAGGGACTAAAGTTGACAAACTGCGAAAGTATGCCAATTTGAACTGTAACAAACATTCCGGAACATGGCCATAAGTTAAACATACCATAAATATCCTTTAAATAGCTTAGAAATAGGCTTTGAGGGGTTCGGTGTGCTAAAATAAACTTTTGGGTCATTCAGGGACTAAAAGTGTCAAAAAGTGCACAAGTTTGCATTTCCGCGCATAACTCACGTTCTGAATACATCCGGACATCCAAAAATTTATGTAAGCACTAAAATATTTTAGTTTAGTGTTTGGCATGAGAAAAATCCATTCGTCACACAATTTGGATCGTTTTTCACGCTTATGCGCATTCCGTCGTAATTAACCGAACAACGCGATTGTACGGCTAAACGAACCGACATCCGGCATATTTTTGAGCATGTTTCATGTTCCCTATAATTTAACATCCTTGTGAAGCTTAAAAATGGGCTTGACGGGTGTTAGAAGTGCCAAAACACGACGATACGCGCTCAGGAACCAAAACTGCAAAACTGCAAAAAAAATATATAAAAAAAATAAATAAATAAAAAAATGCAGCAAAAAGCCATTTTAAACATAAGTTAGCAGCCCCTAACACTTCCCAAAGGTCAAGTGCCACATGTTAATCTCCTATGGTGGCCAAAATTTGTTACCACAACATTTTGACAAGTGTACGGCCTAGATCGTGCCCCCTTTTCCAAGAAAAGATCCTAACGGTTGTGGGTTTACTATAAATACCCAACCCATTTTCACTCATTCCTCACTAGAATCTGATCTAAAAGACTCTAAGTTGAAACCATTGTTTCATACCTGAGTTATTTGGATCTAGATTAGCATTCGGGGACCTTTCGTAAGTATTCTTTCGTTCTTTTATCGCTTTCGAGTCCGAAAGTCAAACTTTGTTTGACTTTCTGCATTGACCAGTTTATGGTCGATGCGAAGTTCGTTTGAACTTCATAACGTGAGCGTGATCACGATGGTTATAGTCCCTAGTGACTATACCTACTGATTACCACGTTATCAAGGCTCAGTGGCGAGCCGTAGTTTCGGTCAGAATACGCATTTTTGCGTATTTTGTAACCAAACTACTCTTAGGTATCACAACCGTTTGTTGTGATACCAAACCTGTTTTCTAAAACTTAGTTAAGCATGTTTTAACATGCTTAGCTCGTCACTTTTAGTTTAGTGCTTATATAGGGTCGTCAGGTAAGCGATCTAAACAATCGCTTATACTTTCGAACCCGACCCGTTTGGTCGATCATTAGGATCCGACCAAGCACATTAGGTGACCATAGTATATAGGGAATAACCTTACGAGGTTATACCTTATGGTCGCTTCGTTTAAGTAGTTGTATGATAGGTAGTTTATATGCCTTAGGTAAATTACCAAAATACCCCTTTGATGCCAAAATCCGTTTTAATCATATGTAACATAACTTTTGACATCTAAACTGATTTGACAACCATATTAGACATGTTAAGGCATATATTACTTGTCATAGGACTAGTTAGGCGCTCCGAACGCGTTTCACGCGAACGACGCGTTAAAGTAGCATAAGCTACCTAAACGGGTCGTAATGGGTCACAAGCACTTAGGTTAGGTTTCATTTAGTATGTAGGCTTTGTTAAACCATACTACATGAGTTCCCATACTCATTTGGTTTACGAACCCTCATTCTATCCGATCTTCCGATTTAGGTCCGGTTTATTAATGTAGTTACCTATATTAGGGGCCGTTTGATATTCCGAGATCTCTAGCATTGCTTGGTGGTTATCTTAGGATTTCTGAGCAATCTCAAGTGAGTACATAGACCCCTCTTTTACTGTTTTCCAAACGTTTTGGGGTGGAACACATGTGCCTACTTGTTACTTTCATGCTTTTCCATGTTTTCATATCATATGCTTGCTATGTTCATTAGTACACTATTAGTACATCGTTTTACATTACATTTTATGCTATGTATGTCCATTTAGTTCATACTTAGTACATCGTTTCACATCACATCACATCACATGCTATGTATGTTCATTTATTTGCATACTTAGTACATTTGTTTTCACCACATGCTTACATTTTGTTATGACATTTGGTTTGTTTAAATGAGACAATGTACATTCATTAACACCGATCATGCCGCTCGGTAGTAGGTAGTGGTACCATAGGACTTGACAAATCCCATTCCTGAAATCTCGGGTTTGTTTGGACGTAAGGAATGACCGAATCCGAATACATATTCTTTAGATACCTCATTATTACATAGTTATCCGACTGTCGCAAGGCTTGGATGTATGAATTTTCACAATACCACATAAATGTTTATATCAGTATAGTATGCATTTTCACATAACATAACTTTGATTTAAACCAAGTTTTACTTCAATACTATGTTCTTGTGCATATGGTTTAGTTGATGCATTTCACTAGCCATACATATCATTTTTGGTTACACATTACATGGTTTACATTTGACACATAAACACTTTTGACATTGGTTATACATTACATGATTTACATATGGACATAAACATTTTAACATATTATTTCAATACATTTGGAAGTTGGTTTAAACATAGACATCTTACATTGTTGGTTTGGTTTGAGTAAGTGATTTAATTAACGAGGCGTGTGTAATACGATACAAGCATGGTGGATACGCCGCTGGTACTTCCTATATATAAATGATTGTATGGTATTAGATATCGTTGCGTTATTTGAAATCATTTCAATTTCGACATATAACATTTTATACAAATAACATACTTTTCACAATACATTGTTTTATAAACAACTTAACTTATACAAACTCATTTTACATGGTTATTCATTTAACCATGCATTATTCTGTTATTTATACGTATCATCTGAACTTATTGTTTTTCAAATGATTTACAAAGACAAAGCAAATTACAAGGTTCATGACTAAACATTTTCTTAAACAGAAGTCATGAATCTTATTTTCACAAAACCTATGTACTCGCCGGCATTTTTATGCTGACGTACCTATTTTCACATGTGTTTCAGGAAATGAAGCATAGGATTGATCAAGATACACTTAGGCGGACATGGGCCTTAGTGACAATAAAAGATGCAAGACTAGTTATTTATGTTATGTTTCTTTGATGTCAAGACATTGTAACTCGTGTACTTAATAAAACAATATTTAAATTTCCATGTGTTATGAAACAATGATTCTGTTACAACACTCCCCGATGCTTCCGCCACGTTTTGTTGTTTTACGTGGTCGGGGTGTGACAGAAAAGTTGGTATCAGAGCTCATGGTTATAGGGAATTAGGTTATTAGTAATACTTTGACCTAGTCTATAACCTTTCTAGGACCCTAACGCGAGTTTACTTGCGTTTAGTCATAAAACAATACTGTCACCTATCCTTAGGCGACAACCACAACAAGAACATAAAATTCAAAACGGCTTTGAAAACTAATCATCTGTTCTAGGATGATTGATTACTAGGTTTTGAACCCTCTATTGTAAGGTTTTGAACTCTCTATTATATGGTTTTGAACCCCTTTGAATTTTCAAAACCTCGTCAAGGTTTTGGGTTTTAAATAATGTGAACACGTGCAAACTGGAAGGGTGAATGCCTGTATTCTGGGTTTTCTGTCTAGGCAAGCACTTCGTATACATCTCATCAGACGTGAGACCAGTTGTGCTTACCTGGGAATTCTTGGGATGAGTGTTCACTTATAGGCGAGCATGTCTTCGCGATACATTATTTTTGACCCATTTACTTTGATTTGTCACCATCTCATTTGTCTGCCTTAGGTAACAAACAAATGATCACAATTTTCATTCGATACCATTCTGTATTGATTATCCAATAAACCTTTCACTTGTTTCTTCCTTTGTCTTTCATTTTCTTCTAGAATGTCTATTCCTCTCAGCACTGGTCAAATGTCCGAGCGAACAGCCAAATTTGCCCAGCAAATAGGCGAAGTGATTCAGAAGACTGTGGATTTAGGCATTGCCATGGCTCGTCTCAACAATGAAGCCTCTCGTCTCGACAATGAAGTCACTCAAGAGCCACTGAAGGAAGCAGAAGTCAAGCCTGCACCAAGATCAAGGAAGCGTAAGGCTTCAAGGAAGCCCGCAACAGTTATACCAAATCAAGCAGGACCTAGCCAGAAGGCAACACCACCTGCTAAGAAGCAATACAAGGGAATGGCACCATTATGCAACAAATGTAAGGGGCATCACCTAGCTCACTTACAGTGTCGTCGGTGTGTATCATGTGGACGAGTTGGTCACCTGGCAAGTACTTGTCGATGTAACCCAAACCAAGGTGGTCTAAATCAACCCCAAGTCAACCCTACTCAAGCTCGTTTTCCGCGTGGTACTTGCTACAACTGTGGCAAGACGAGCCATTACAGGAACAACTGCCCGAAGATTGTCAGTGCAAATCCAACCCGTGGATGAGCAATTGGCTGAACAAAGGATGTTGCTGTCTTATGCCTTTGTTTCTTTTATTTTCTTGTAATGTGAAACAATCTGTTTTGTTCATAAATAAATTATTGTTCACAAATTCTGATATACAAGTGTAGTTACATGTGTGTATGACTTTTCCTATGATACCTACATTAAGGAACTATGTTCCTTATAAACTACTTTTGTAATTTCTCTCTTTCAAATGATCACTCATGATTCCCTCGAAAATTTTAAGTACTCGTTTCACTCTAAGAAACAAAGTACAGAAAATAAAGTGACATTATGAGTAATCATGCTTCTGCACATCTGTGCCTTTGAATCCTTGGTTAAATAACTAAGGGTATTTCCAAATCTCATACCCATTACGTTTTGATTTTTCAACATATACAGTACAAGTATTTCAAAAACAATCTTCATGATCTCAAAACATTTCATATAGTTTGAAAACAATTTTTCTAAATGCATTGTCTATGTTATTTCAAAAACATTGGCCACGTTATCAAAACCAACCTTCCTAATTTCAAAATGTTTCATATAGTCTGAAAACAATATTAACACAGTACATTTTCTTATCAAGTGCACGATTTCGAAAAGCATCATTCATGTCTTTCAAAAACCTTATACATAATTTCAAAATTCATCTCGCATGATTCTAAAACATTTTTATAAATATACTTACCTAGTACACCTACTTTATAATTTCAAATGTATTATATATAAGGTTTCAGAAACATTGAACACATTTTTTTAGAACCTCATGCATAGTTTTCAAAAATATTTTCTTCATACATTGACTTAACCTTCAAATTCTGCTTCATATGTCGCCTTGACATATCAAGCATCTCAACTTCATAAGCATTCTTACTTCATGTTTTGACATAAGCACGTCCAGTGCAAGGTTTCAAAACATCTTCAACTTCTAAAATCCATATGGGATCTTTTTATCTTCACAATTAGATCCTTGTGGATAATCGTCATACTAATCAGAGTCCTTAATTGGATTCCCTATGTACCTAAATTCGAACATTTCGGTTCCTTATAATCGAAATCGAATTTTTCTTTAAAAAAAAAAATCTTTCTATCTTTATAGTTAGATTCTTGATAATGTTTAAAGTACCAAATGAAATCCACGAGATGGATTCCTAGTGTGCTTTAAATACTTGCGCTCTGTAGCAAAACAAATTAACAAATTAAAGATCTAGATAAACAATCTTTGTGGTTATATGACTATGTGTTCATGCATCTTGTGTTTTCTTTTATGCATTTTGTGTTTTCGTATACTCTGGATATTCGTTATCCAAATCCTCGTAGAATCTTTCATATCTTCATATGAGGGATTCGTAGTAGGATATTAAAAAAAAAGGTACTACCTTAAATCCTTAATGGGCTTCTATGTAAGAATTAAGACCCTTGGATTATATAGTACCACTCCTTGATTCATAAGAGACCCTTTTAGTGGTCTAGTAAAAAAGATTGATTCAAAAATCTGGTTAAGAATGACATGTGATGATATAAGCTGAAAAGACTCCTTGGTTGTCTATTAAAATCATTTATTGATTTAATAAAAGGGACCCTATGGTGGTCTAGTCACACTCATCACAGGTTTGTTCATTTGGTTTTCCCTACACATTATAAAATAGACTGTGTGAACTATGCAAGGAATTGTCTAATTATGGACGCGTACATAATTATGAGATTCAGTGCACGGTAACCACAGTAAGATTTATTATGTGTAAGAACCGATAGTGACAATAATAACAAAACGAGAACGATGCAATGGAGGTACGGTGGACGCACCAATGACGCTTTATATACTTGTATATAAGTATCCCTCTTACATTGCGATCATGATGTTATTAAAGTTACTAGAAGTTCAGAGCCCTAACCAATGTTGTTCGATCTTTTCAACTTCATGTTTTAAACTCTCACAAGTTTCCTCTAAATAAATTTCGGGACGAAATTTCCTAAAGTAGGGGAGACTGTAACACCTGTGCCTCCACGGCCATCAAACAAATACCGAACCAATGAAATATTATATTTCATACTTTGGATTTGTAAAAATATGTGTATCATTTGCACATATCAATTTTTGTTCAATTCCAAACTCTAAATCGCTTTCTGGAAGGTTATACACGCACCGATGCGTAAATATAACCAGTTTAATGCAACGAACACTCCAGAATAGTGAAATAGGCTTAACATACCTTAAATAACCTTTACATATCTTAGAAATAAGTTTCGAAGGCTTTGGTATGGCAAAATCAAGTTAAATCGCTTACAGGGACTAAAGTTGACAAACTGCGAAAGTATGCCAATTTGAACTGTAACAAACATTCCGGAACATGGCCATAAGTTAAACATACCATAAATATCCTTTAAATAGCTTAGAAATAGGCTTTTAGGGGTTCGGTGTGCTAAAATAAACTTTTGGGTCATCAGGGACTAAAAGTGTCAAAAAGTGCACAAGTTTGCATTTCCGCGCATAACTCACGTTCTGAATACATCCGGACATCCAAAAATTTATGTAAGCACTAAAATATTTTAGTTTAGTGTTTGGCATGAGAAAAATCCATTCGTCACACAATTTGGATCGTTTTTCACGCTTATGCGCATTCCGTCGTAATTAACCGAACAACGCGATTGTACGGCTAAACGAACCGACATCCGGCATATTTTTGAGCATGTTTCATGTTCCCTATAATTTAACATCCTTGTGAAGCTTAAAAATGGGCTTGACGGGTGTTAGAAGTGCCAAAACACGACGATACGCGCTCAGGAACCAAAACTGCAAAACTGCAAAAAAAATATATAAAAAAAATAAATAAATAAAAAAATGCAGCAAAAAGCCATTTTAAACATAAGTTAGCAGCCCCTAACACTTCCCAAAGGTCAAGTGCCACATGTTAATCTCCTATGGTGGCCAAAATTTGTTACCACAACATTTTGACAAGTGTACGGCCTAGATCGTGCCCCCTTTTCCAAGAAAAGATCCTAACGGTTGTGGGTTTACTATAAATACCCAACCCATTTTCACTCATTCCTCACTAGAATCTGATCTAAAAGACTCTAAGTTGAAACCATTGTTTCATACCTGAGTTATTTGGATCTAGATTAGCATTCGGGGACCTTTCGTAAGTATTCTTTCGTTCTTTTATCGCTTTCGAGTCCGAAAGTCAAACTTTGTTTGACTTTCTACATTGACCAGTTTATGGTCGATGCGAAGTTCGTTTGAACTTCATAACGTGAGCGTGATCACGATGGTTATAGTCCCTAGTGACTATACCTACTGATTACCACGTTATCAAGGCTCAGTGGCGAGCCGTAGTTTCGGTCAGAATACGCATTTTTGCGTATTTTGTAACCAAACTACTCTTAGGTATCACAACCGTTTGTTGTGATACCAAACCTGTTTTCTAAAACTTAGTTAAGCATGTTTTAACATGCTTAGCTCGTCACTTTTAGTTTAGTGCTTATATAGGGTCGTCAGGTAAGCGATCTAAACAATCGCTTATACTTTCGAACCCGACCCGTTTGGTCGATCATTAGGATCCGACCAAGCACATTAGGTGACCATAGTATATAGGGAATAACCTTACGAGGTTATACCTTATGGTCGCTTCGTTTAAGTAGTTGTATGATAGGTAGTTTATATGCCTTAGGTAAATTACCAAAATACCCCTTTGATGCCAAAATCCGTTTTAATCATATGTAACATAACTTTTGACATCTAAACTGATTTGACAACCATATTAGACATGTTAAGGCATATATTACTTGTCATAGGACTAGTTAGGCGCTCCGAACGCGTTTCACGCGAACGACGCGTTAAAGTAGCATAAGCTACCTAAACGGGTCGTAATGGGTCACAAGCACTTAGGTTAGGTTTCATTTAGTATGTAGGCTTTGTTAAACCATACTACATGAGTTCCCATACTCATTTGGTTTACGAACCCTCATTCTATCCGATCTTCCGATTTAGGTCCGGTTTATTAATGTAGTTACCTATATTAGGTGCCGTTTGATATTCCGAGATCTCTAGCATTGCTTGGTGGTTATCTTAGGACTTCTGAGCAATCTCAAGTGAGTACATAGACCCCTCTTTTACTGTTTTCCAAACGTTTTGGGGTGGAACACATGTGCCTACTTGTTACTTTCATGCTTTTCCATGTTTTCATATCATATGCTTGCTATGTTCATTAGTACACTATTAGTACATCGTTTTACATTACATTTTATGCTATGTATGTCCATTTAGTTCATACTTAGTACATCGTTTCACATCACATCACATGCTATGTATGTTCATTTATTTGCATACTTAGTACATTTGTTTTCACCACATGCTTACATTTTGTTATGACATTTGGTTTGTTTAAATGAGACAATGTACATTCATTAACACCGATCATGCCGCTCGGTAGTAGGTAGTGGTACCATAGGACTTGACAAATCCCATTCCTGAAATCTCGGGTTTGTTTGGACGTAAGGAATGACCGAATCCGAATACATATTCTTTAGATACCTCATTATTACATAGTTATCCGACTGTCGCAAGGCTTGGATGTATGAATTTTCACAATACCGCATAAATGTTTATATCAGTATAGTATGCATTTTCACAGAACATAACTTTGATTTAAACCAAGTTTTACTTCAATACTATGTTCTTGTGCATATGGTTTAGTTGATGCATTTCACTAGCCATACATATCATTTTTGGTTACACATTACATGGTTTACATTTGACACATAAACACTTTTGACATTGGTTATACATTACATGATTTACATATGGACATAAACATTTTAACATATTATTTCAATACATTTGGAAGTTGGTTTAAACATAGACATCTTACATTGTTGGTTTGGTTTGAGTAAGTGATTTAATTAACGAGGCGTGTGTAATACGATACAAGCATGGTGGATACGCCGCTGGTACTTCCTATATATAAATGATTGTATGGTATTAGATATCGTTGCGTTATTTGAAATCATTTCAATTTCGACATATAACATTTTATACAAATAACATACTTTTCACAATACATTGTTTTATAAACAACTTAACTTATACAAACTCATTTTACATGGTTATTCATTTAACCATGCATTATTCTCTTATTTATACGTATTATCTGAACTTATTGTTTTTCAAATGATTTACAAAGACAAAGCAAATTACAAGGTTCATGACTAAACATTTTCTTAAACAGAAGTCATGAATCTTATTTTCACAAAACCTATGTACTCGCCGGCATTTTTATGCTGACGTACCTATTTTCACATGTGTTTCAGGAAATGAAGCATAGGATTGATCAAGATACACTTAGGCGGACATGGGCCTTAGTGACAATAAAAGATGCAAGACTAGTTATTTATGTTATGTTTCTTTGATGTCAAGACATTGTAACTCGTGTACTTAATAAAACAATATTTAAATTCCCATGTGTTATGAAACAATGATTCTGTTACAACACTCCCCGATGTTTCCGCCACGTTTTGTTGTTTTACGTGGTCGGGGTGTGACATGTGAGACCTGAGCTTGGTTTGACACTTCAGTAGGAGGCCACCTTATGTGTAAGAAAACCGTGGCTGAATATAATGACATGTTTGAGAGTTTTGCACATTTTGAGGATGAACAGAGGTCAGCAAACAGGACTTCCACTCCTTTCACTAGTACCACCTCATCTATATGAGGTGTTCACCAAGTCACATTGGATACTAGTGTGGTCGCTACTTTGGACAACCTAACCCGAGAGATGAGAGAGATCAAGTCCAAGGTAGATAAGTCTGAATTGTGTCGGGGAGGGCATGGTACCCTAGAGTGTCCATTAATGAAACAAGAAGAGGTAGGTTTTGTAGGGGGTTAGAATCATTTTAGAAGTTCTTATAACTCTGGTTGGAGAAATCAAAATTCCAACTTTCGATCGCCCCATAGTCTCAAACATAACCAAACTTATAACCTGAGGTAGGGTCGCTTTAGTGGTCAGAATGTGGGTAGTGATCAGTCGGTTGTAGTTGGGGGTAGTGGTTTGGAAAAGATAGAGAGTTTATTGTTATAATTAGTAGTCAAGGATCAGAAAGCACAACAAATTTTAGCCGAGCATGATATCTTATTGAAGAACCAATAGTCGGCATTTTTAGATCTTCAAAGAACCGTAGGGGATATAGCTAAAAAGTTAGATGAGACAGCCCATGGTCACTTTTCCGGTAGCACCCAAACGAACCCGAACGCTCATGTTAAAGCTGTTACTACTAGGTTGGGTCAAGATTTAGGAGAGGTAGAGAAAGCACCGGTTCAAGTAGAGGAAGAGGACTCAGTGGATGAAGAGTTAGAGTTAGAAACCGCTCCTCTAGAAAAAGTTGTTAGGAAACCGGTTAAGTTTGTGAAACCGAGTCCAGAGATAGATCGATCTAGTGTCCCGTATCCTACACGACTCAAGCATAAAAAATATGCTAAAAAGTACGAGCACTTTCTTGACATTTAGACAACTTAAGATAAATCTTCCATTTATCGAAGCCCTCCAACATATGCCTAAGTATGCTAAATTCTTAAAAGACCTTGAAAGGGAAAGGTAAACTGGGTGAGCTTTCGAATGTTCCATTGACGGCCGATTGTTCCGCTGTGGTAATGAATGCTCTACTGGATCCGAGCATCTTTAGGATCCCGTGTCTATTTGGTGGTGACATTCAAAACCATGCGTTAGCGGACCTTGGAGCTAGTATGAACTTAATTTCATATTCACTTTATGAGAATTAGGCCTAGGTGAACTTACCTCGACCCGCATGATCCTATCTTTAGCCGATAAATCTGATAAGTACCCGAGGGGAATAGTAGAAAACTTGCTTGTTAATGTTGAAAAATTTGTGTTCCCCGTGGACTTTGTAGTGTTAGATATGGAAGCCGATGAGAATGTTCCCCTAATCCTAGGTAGACCTTTCCTGTGCACTGTCTAAGCCTTAATTGATGTCTTTACGGGCACCATCACACTTAGGGTAGGTAAGGAAACCGTCACATTTGAGGTCTCTATGTCTAGGAAGGTTGTGTGTGATAGGGTGAGTCAGTTTAGGCGGTCAAGGTTAGTGACATGGAGGGTAGAATGAGAGAGGCGAGTTTAGAAGAGGATTTGGGGGATGAGTTAGTAGGATTACCCGCTTATGAGGAAACCAGAGTGTTTGATCCAGAGGTGTCACACCCCAACCGATGGCGGAAACATCGGGGCGCGACACTGAGCGAAATAGATTGTCCTGGAGAATCCATAACAACTATAATTACCAAATATTTAACGTCATGTCCCATACCATAACATATAAAGTAAAACAGTTATTACAGACATAGTTCTCAAAGACAAATAATTGTTCTAACAACTCAGATTTTATTTAGTTTGTTTCTAGACTCCCCTAGCTTGATTCCACGAAAGCAGGTCATAGCATAGCATCCTAAACACCTGTCACATACGTTAAAATAAAGTCAATACACAGAGTGCAAAGATGAGCATACATGTTTAATAGTATATAGTAGTGAACGCGATTTACGCGTAACCAGCATGTAACATGTAGAAATGTGAAGCAAGTAAGCTATCGACAATGACATATGCACATACATGACTGCGAGTTGTAGAATGCGCAACACATATCACCACTGTGACACGTGAAGAAAAGCCCTTAACAACCCTTGTCCATGACAGGTGCTAAGTCCAAACTATAGTACTATCGTTGCTAAGGTGTCAGGCAACAATCACTGTGTAAACATAACAGACTAGCATTCACCGAATAACATGTATAACATGCGAGAGCGGCTGGCGTATAAAAAGTGTTGCGTTGTGTGTCGATGTGATTTGATATAAGTAACGTATGTAACACCCAAAAGTGTGTTAAGCAAAAAGGGATCGAGTATACTCACAGATCGTGTTTAGTAACTAAACACAGTCTTGGATTGAAGGGAGCGATAGTATTACACATTAGTTACACAAATAACATAATCAACCTAACAATCATAAAGCAAACTTGCATTTCGGGTTGCGATGCGATGCGATAGAGTTGCGATTGCGTTTGCGAATAACATCCCACAAAATATAAGCACACATAAGTAAGGCACATAATAACATACACACATATAACGATATCCATAACTGCGATCCGAATTACGATGCGGTAGCGATGTGATAGCGTTTAGTTACGTTTATCGCATTGTTGCTTCACATATTAATAAATCGTAGCTTAAAATAGCGTTAATTAACACATATCGATTATCGAGTCTGCGAGTACAAGCAATAATTAAGCATGAAATGTCAGATCTGAATGCAAACCTGACGTTGACCCTGACTTTGACTTGTACTTTGACTTTGACTTTGGAAAGTCGGGTTGTTACAGCCTCCCCTAATTTAGGGAATTTCGTCCCGAAATTAAGGCGCAGGAGTAATGAAGAGTTGTGGATATTTAGCCTTCATATCACTCTCGAGTTACAAGGTGAACTCGGCGACGCGTTTGCCTTCCCAGCGAACCTTCACTATAGGAATGCGTGAGTGTCGGAGTTTCTTGGTCTCTCGGTCCATGATCTCGACTGGCTTTTCCACGAAGTGTAATGTTTCGTCCACTTGTAAATCCTCAAGAGGGACATGTAAATTCTGGTCGGCTAGACACTTTTTGAGGTTCGAAACGTTGAAATTCGGATGTACGTTGTTGAGTTCCTCCGATAGTTCGAGTCGGTAGGCCAGTTTGCCAATTCTTTCCAAAATCTTAAAGGGTCCAACGTATCGAGGCGCTAGCTTTCCTTTCTTGCCGAATCAGACCACCCCCTTCCAAGGTGCAACCTTTAGGGCTACGTGATCACTAACGTCAAATTCAAGGGGCATGCGGCGTTTATCGGCGTAACTCTTTTGACGACTCCGAGCTTTCAATAGATTGTCTCGTATCTGGAGGATCTTGTTAGTTGTTTCTTGCAATAACTCAGGACCGGTAGTTTGCGCATCTCCGATATCGTGCCATACAATAGGCAATCGACATTTTCTTCCATATAATGCCTCAAATGGTGCCATTTGAATGCTAGAGTGATAACTGTTGTTGTACGAGAATTCGAATAAAGGTAAATGCGAATCCCAATTACCACCGAAATCTATAACACACGAGCGAAGCATGTCTTCGAGGGTGCGTATCGTGCGTTCAGTCTGACCGTCGATTTGGGGGTGGAAAGCAGTACTAAGATTGAGAGTAGTACCGAGAGTGGATTGAAAAGTTTCCCAGAGGCGTGAAGTGAATCGACCATCATGGTCAGAGATGATGTCATGAGGTGTCCTACATCGACAAATGACCTCGTCGGTGTAGATTCGTGCTAATCGTTCAACCTTTTAGTCTTCCCGTATCGGCAGAAAGTGGGCGGACTTAGTAAGACGATCAACGATAACCGAGATGCTATCGTGACCTGATGGCGTGCGAGGGAGTTTCGTAATGAAATCCATGGCTATACTCTCCCACTTCCACATAGGAATCTTGGGTTGCACGAGTAAGCCAGAGGGTCGTTGTTGTTCAGCCTTGACCTTCAAGCAGGTTAGGCATTTAGAAACATAGAGAGCTATATCCTTCTTCATTCCAGGCCACCAATACCTGGCATGCAGGTCCTGGTACATCTTGTCGGCACCGGGATGAATAGAGTACCGGGATTTGTGGGCTTCAGTCAGCAATATCTCCCAAAGGTTATTGCGACTGGGGATCTAGATGCGATCGAGATAGTAGTAGATACCGTTCGATTTGGTGACAAGTTGGGTTTCAGCACCACATTTCTTCATTTCCTCTCTCAAGGTATTCTCAAAGAAGCATGCGTGCTGAGCGTCACGGATTAGAGCTTCGAGGTCGTGCTGGGCTTGAATATTGTGAACGCTATGTAAATAGCTTCGTCGACTAAGAGCATCGCAACGACATTCACTTTTCCAGGGTGGTAACGAATCTCACAGTTGTAATCGTTGAGAAGTTCAACCCATCAGCGTTAGCGCATATTCAGTTCCTTCTAGTTCATGATGTGTTGTAGGCTCTTATGGTCGGTGAAGACCGTACACTTGGTACTGTAAAAGTAGTGTCGCCAAATCTTTAACGCAAAAACAACTGCACCAAGCTCAAGATCGTGGGTTGTATAGTTCTTCTCGTGGATCATGAGCTGACGAGAGGCGTACGCGATAACCTTGTCCCGTTGCATAAGAACACAACCGAGACCGAGGTTAGAGGCATCGCAGTAGACTACAAAGTCGTCATTTCTGTCGGGTAACACAAGTACAGGAGCGTTGCAAAGCATAAGCTTCAAAGTTTGAAAGGCTTCCTCTTGTTCGGTTCCCCAAACAAAAGTCTTGTCCTTGTGCGTGAGAGAGGTGAGATGGACAACGATTTTCGAGAAATCAGCGATAAATCGACGGTAGTAACCCACCAATCTGAGAAAAGAACGAACTTCGAATGGGTTCTTTGGCGTAATCCAACTCTTAACTGCTTCAATCTTCGTGGGATCGATGTGAATACCTTGGCTATTAACAATGTGACCGAGAAATTGAACCTCCTCAAGCCAAAATTCACACTTGGAGAACTTGGCGTAGAGGCGATTTCCTTGGAGTATTTCGAGTACGAAACAGAGATGTTGCACATGTTCGGCTTTCAATTTCGAATAGATCAGGATATCATCGATAAACACGATGACGAAGCGGTCGAGAAAGGGTTTGCACACGCGATTCATTAGATCCATAAAGACTGAGGGGGCGTTAGTAAGACCAAAGGGCATAATGACAAATTCATAGTGACCGTAGCGAGTGCAAAAAGCGGTTTTGGGTATATCTTCCTCCTGTATTCGTAGCAGATGATAACCAGAGCGTAGATCGATCTTGGAAAAATACGTTGCGCCTTGCAATTGATCAAACAAATCATCGATTCGAGGTAAGGGATAGCGATTTTTGATAGTCAGCTTATTGAGTTCCCTATAATCGATGCACATTCGGAATGATCCATCCTTCTTTTTGACGAAAAGGACAGGTACGCCCCAAGGAGATGTGCTAGGGCGTATGAAGCCTTTATCAAGCAATTCCTGGAGTTGACTCGAGAGTTCGCGCATTTCGAACGGTGCAAGACGATAATGCGCTTTAGCGACAGGGTTAGCTCCACGAATGAGGTCAATACGAAAATTGATATCAGGAGATGGAAGTAGACCAGGTAAATCATCAAGAAAGACATGAGGAAAATCACGAACCACGAGCAACTTTTCAATTGCCTTGCCTTTCTTTTCCTTCTTCGCTACTACAACGTGTGCCAAAAAAGCCTTGTATTCCTTGCGGAGATACTTGCTTGCTTGGACGCATGACATGAGTTTCAGCTTCTTTGAAGATACTTCGCCATACACACAGAGTTGATCACCGTTTGAAAGAGAGAAACGGATCATCTTATCGAAACAAACAACTTCAGCATGATTCTCACGTAGAAAATCCATGCCTACTATGATATCAAAACTACCAAGTTGCATTGGGATAAGATCGATTGGGAAAACGTGATTGTTGAGCTCAAGAGTACAATCACGTAGAATGGAACTAACAGTGACGGTTTTTCCAGTGGCAATTTCTACGTCGAACGTCGTTGGGAGGTTAGCGCGTACGGTTTAGGTGCCTTTCGAATTCGAACAATATAAAATAGTTATCTGCTCCAGTATCAAATAAACACGAAGCATAAATACCATTCAGGAGAAACGTACCGTTGACAACGTTGTTGTCAGCTTGGGCCTGGTGAGCGTTGATGTTGAAAGCTCGTCCATAGGCTGCTTGCTGAGCTGGTTGCTGCTGCTGCTGCTGAGGCTGCTGCTGTTGATGTTGTTGCTGCGCTAGTTGCTGTTGTGGCTCTTGCTTCACCACTCAGTTTGGGCAGACGTTTGCAAAGTGGTTTGGATCACCACATGCATAGCAGGCTCTTGCATGAGCAGCGGGAGCAGGAGCTGCTTGTTGACCCTGAGGAGCGGGAAGAGGAGCGGGCAGTGAAGGAGGAGCTTGAACTTGAGCTTGACGGGGGTCAGTGCGGCAGTTGGCGGTAAAGTGTCCGTAGATATTGAAGTGGACACAAAAATGGAAAGCGATCCCATTTGGATGGTGGTAAGTACAAGTAGGACATAGGGGATGTGGACCAGTGTACGCACATTTTGCAGGGGGTGCGTTGGTCATGGGTGTGGCTACTTGGCGGTTCTAGTTCTGGGGTTGAGCAGAGATAGCATTGAGAGGAGCGGCAGTGTCAACACAGTTCTTGTTGTTGTTGTTGTTGTTTCTCTTGCGCTTACGGCATGAAGACTTCAAAGCTTGAGGTGAGGCGGTTTCAGTAGCGGGAGTAGCAGTTGCTTGATGGAGTTCTTGAAGTAACCAGCCTGAACTCGCTTGTCATTAATCTCAGCAGCGAGCTGGAAGGTCTCCTCAATGGTAGTAGTCTTGGTTGCTTGGACAAAATCGACAACACAATCAGGTAAAGTGCGAATATATTTCTTGATTGTGATGTCGGGGGTTGAGACTTGGTCAAGACAGATGATGCTGAGCTATTTAAAGCGAGCAGTAAGACCAACATTGTCGCCACCTTCTTGCTTGATATGCCAGAACTCGTCTTCCATCTTCTGGAGTTCATGTAGGGGATAAAATTCTTTCATCATGGCTTCTTTCATTTCCTCCCAAGAAAGTCCATAGGCTGCGTCGTTCCCATGCCTGTTTAGCTCAACAGTCCACCAGTCCAGAGCCCTGGACTGAAAAACTCCAGTTGCGTTAACAGTGCAGAGGTTGTCTGGACATCCGCTTTGACGAAGAGTGACTTCAATCGAGTCGAACCATTGAAACATTGAACAGGGCTCATCTTCCCCAGTGAAGTCCTTGGGTCCACAAGCTTTAGATTGCTTGAAGCTAAAAGTAGCTTTGGGTGAGTCACACTTAGATTCCTCAGAGGACTTGCTGGCGACTTCATTGATTTCACTGACGATTTGCAGAATGACCTTGGCCATTTCCTTGGTGACTAGTGATGCGATGCGTTTGTCAGCGTGGTTGCGGCGGGTAGCGCGAGATGTGTGTGATCCAAATGACGACATTGTCTGCAACAGACATCGTCATAGGATTCAGACACGATTTTGATTAAATCGTGTATAGTCTGGCGCATCACCCCGAGCTACTTTATGTAAAGCACAGGAACACGTTCACACATAGGCACATAGTCACGTAGGCACATAATCCACATAGTCCACGTAAGCACAGAAGCACAGAAGCACGTAGTTCAGGTAAGCACGTATTTTGCACGTATTCTACTTCCTATTTTGCACGTATTCACCTACATATTTTCCACGCATTCACCTATCTTTCACAGCTGCGTAAGCAAATCGAAAGTTGCGAGAGCGAGTAGCGTAAGCGAGTAACATAACATGCGAAAGTCTGCGATTTGTTAGTGTTTTGAGCTATAAATAGCTGTGCGTGCTCGATGTGTTCCATAAAGCGAGGTGCGAAGAGCGTATAAGGTCTCCAAAATCAAAACATAAACATTTAAAACCACATTGAACACATAAAAGTCACACATAAAAGCGATAAAGCGTAAAATCAACGGTTGCAGCTTGAAAATAGAATGTCTCGGGTGTGCTAGACTTTGACTACCCAAAGTGATTCGACTATTCACAAGGACTCCGAGTACATGTGTTGGCCTAATAGACTGTGCTCTCACCTCAATCCGGGCGAACGACACGCATCCTTTCGGCCAATACGTAACCCTAGTGGTTGGAACCCATCAAGACTTTGGTGAGAGTTTTGTAAAACCAAAATGTAGAGCGGAATAAGTCATTAAGATGCGGGTTTCACCCCTAACTCAACAACTTCATTCCTGGCTGTGATAAAATCACGAGATAGATAGGGAGAATTTCGTCGAGATATGGATTTCACACCTGACTCAACGCAAATTCTCGTGTTTAATAGTAAAAATATGTGTCGAGTGAGCGATTATATCGAGAGTTTACGGTTTTCACACCTAATCTCGACCGAATCACTTGATTGTGTCATGCGAGTGTTTTCGGACATCGTGTGTGTTGGTGCCAGTTTTAGGAAAAGCTGGTTAGTTTTCGCGAGTTAGAGAGAGTATAGAAATAAGCTCGTGCAGAACCCCTACCGGGTTCGCACAAGGCGTTCTGTTGGTACTTAGACTATAGACTTGGTCAATTCTAAGACATCGACCCGGACTAGGTCGAGTCTTGCCTAATTCCCTATAGTTATGGCTATGATACCAATCTGTCACACCCCAACCGATTGCGGAAACATCGGGGCGCGACACTAAGCGAAACAGATTGTCCAGGAGAATCCATAACAATTATAACTACTAAATATTTAACGTCATGTCCCATACCATAACATATAAAGTAAAACAGTTATTACAGACATAGTTCTCAAAGACAAATAATTGTTCCGACAACTCAGATTTTATTTACTTTGTTTCTAGACTCCCCTAGCTTGATTCCACGTAAACAGGTCATAGCATAGCATCCTAAACACCTATCACATACGTTAAAATAAAGTCAATAAACAGAGTGTAAAGGTGAGCATACAAGTTTAATAGTATATAGTAGCGAAAGCGATTTACGCATAACGAGCATGTAACACGTAGAAATGTGAAGCAAGTAAGCTATCGACAATGACATATGCACAGACATGACTGCGAGTATATAGTAGCGAAAGCGATTTATGCATAACGAGCATGTAACACGTAGAAATGTGAAGCAAGTAAGCTATCGACAATGACATATGCACAGACATGACTGCGAGTATATAGTAGCGAAAGCAATTTACGCATAACCTGCCGGATGTCCATTCGATCGAATGGTCGTTCGGTCGGACGGCGCGTGCGGGTTAGTTTTCCAACTTTCGTTTCGTGCGTTGAGCGTTGCGTTGCGTTGTGAGTAAGCAATGCGATAGTATTACACATTAGTTACACACATAACATAATCAACCTAACAATCATAAAGTAAACTTGTGTTTTGGGTTGCGATGCGATGTGATAGAGTTACGATTGCGTTTGCGAATAACATCCCACAACATATAAGCACACACAAGTAAGGAACATAATAACATACACACGTATAACAATATCCATAACTGCGATTCGAATTACGATGCGGTAGCGTTTAGTAGATTAGCGTTTAGTTACGTTTATCGCATTGTTACTTCACATATTAATAAATCGTAGCTTAAAATAGCGTTAATTAACACATATCGATTATCGAGTCTGTGAGTACAAGCAATAATTAAGCAAGAAATGTCAGATCTGAACGCAAACCTGACGTTGACCTTGACTTTGACTTGTACTTTGACTTTGACTTCGGAAAGTTGGGTTGTTACAAGAGGGTGATCTAAAGATTTTGGAGGCTTTACTAGAAGGTACACCGTCTACAGTGGTGAAACTTGAGAGAGAGAGATGAGAGCTGAAAAGGAGGTTACGAGTTTAGATGGTCCTAGTTTTGAGGGTGAGAAAAATTCCAAGTGTGGGGATAGTTTTGTAGATGAGTTAGAGGGAGAGAAGTGGTTCGAGAGTAGGGTAGATGGTATTAAAAAGCCTAAGTGTGGGGAGACTTTAGTTGTTCGTGATTCATGTTTTGGTTTCCCGACACTCAGTTTCAATTGTGTCGAGAAAGAGGGTGAGATTTTAACAGAAATGGGTAGTAGTTTGAGTGCTAGTTGTCACATTGCAACTGATGGCAGAAACATTAGAGTAAGATGAAAACATGATTGCTCGAGACATCATACTTTCTAATTGTGACAATAATTAAGAAATTCAAATTTCATTCATACTAAAAGGGAAACATACATTGTTTTGGGAAGGAAGATACAATATAGAGCAAATAACATAACAACATGAAACAAAACATAAATTAAAGTTTAGGCATGTTTCTAGTCCACCCTAAATAATGTTCCTCGTTCGTCATCAACTAGTTTCCTGCAACATGTATTAAAATAAAATCAGCAAAAGTTGGCGAGTATACAAGTTTGAATACATAGCATAATTGTGTCTAGAAAGGTGTCTCATATCTAACATGGTAATTTGCATACACCGTTATTTAACATACTAGCATGTGTTAACTATAAGTCAAACCAAAGTATACTACAAATCGTGCGTATCCTTTTTGCCGAAACGATAAGGTCGCAAAATAGTTTACTTAACAATACCACAAGAATATGGGCGGTGCGTTAATCCTATATCGCTATAATTGTTAAGGTAGGCTTGCAGAGTTAATGAGCATATAGAACACACGTTTAAGCATGACATGTAGTAACGAGAATGTAACAAGTATCATATTTGTAACAGATAGAGTATTTGCATTAACAAGTTTAATTGCGAGTCGGTGATTTGTATATATTTGCGTACATGTTGCACCAAAAGTGTGTAAAACGGTAAATGGGATTGAGTATACTCACGGTTTGCCTAGTAATTCCTGCGTACGTGAGTTTGACGAGTCTTGAGTTGAGAACACCAAAGTTACCCTAAGACGGGAAACAGAGGTGTGTGAGTTACAAATTTGATTAATTTGATTGGATTCAGAATTTAGAGGGGGATTTATAAGTCATAGTAAAATGTAAAATAAGGTACCATGAGAATGGTCATCCATGGAGGTAGGATGACATTATATGATTTACCAAAGCACAAAATCATCAACTTTGTTGATGATTTCAGTTGGTCATGAATGTGAAAATATTAAGAACATAAATCTATTAAACCTATGAACAATCAAGTGAGCTAGCTAGATGCGTGCATCCCAAACATGGAAAGTGTATAGGGACGTGATGTAGCTTTGTCCCTTTGTTGGAAATTGTTTGAGGTTTAGTGGTATGAACATAGTAAATCAAAAAGTGAGGTAGTGGAACATATTTGGAAATCCAACGCTTCCATTGTTCACACTTTCACCAAAATACAAGTTTCACCATATTGAAGATTATGAACTTGGATGGTCTCAACACTTGTGGGTTATTTAACACCATGTTAAAACAGAAAGTTTGGGAGGTTTTTAGACCTCTAAACTTATGAGAATCAACCATACTCAAGCCCCATAACCATAGGTTTGGTTAGAAGCATGGTAGGTGCAAGATTCTCACAAGAAGAATGAGTTTATGAAAAGTTGGTGAAAGATAGCACCAAAACAAAAAGTTGGACCTCAAAATGGTGATGTTCCACCTTAGTTTAACATGGTAAACATGTGGAAAACATTCATAGAGCTGTTCCAAACTTTCAAGAAGAATAAAGGATGAAGAAACATGAAGAAAAGTGAGGTAGAAGCTCACTTTTGAACTTAAGTAGAATCTATCCAAACTTGTGATTTTAGCTGATTTGAGAGTGTTGTGAGAATGTTTAAGGGTTTGGAAAAGTGAAATGAAGGTGTGGGAGGCTTGGTTATATAGCAGTTAATTAGGGTTAGAGTTTAAATGAGGTTGGAAGGTGATTGGGGGAATAAAGGAGATGAGAAAGGTGACCAACCCGTAGCCAAGAAACAACTTGCTGCAGATTAGGCCTGTTCGCGCCATGCGATGAGCAAGGGTTTAGTTTCCCGTGGGGCGCGGCGTGCTCTTTTCACCGCCCAAGTTTGGTTTTTCACACTTTGGTCCCTAAACTTCTACATTTTATCATTTTATGCCCAAAGTTCATATTTTAACATGTTTTCGAGTACGAAGTGTGTTTCCAAGTATGTGGCGAGTATCATGCAAGTATAAATAATAAACCAAGAATATAATAATTTTCGTCTACATGTAAATGTGTATCAAATATTGATTGTGTATAAGCATAGGTACAATAAACATAAGTATAAAAGTGAAGTTCCATTATGATCGAAGTCTCGAATTACAAGTTTGGAAGTGAAATACGAATACATTACGAATACAAGTTCCTAAAAGTAGAAATGTGAGTAAAAGTTTCTAAATAAGGAAAGTAAAAAATGAAAAGCGTTACAATCTCCCCTATTTTAGGAAATTTATTCTCTGAATTTATTCAAGAGGAAGACTCTACGAAAAAGTGAGTATATTTGCCTTTCATATCACTCTCGAGTTCCCAATTGAATTCGGTGCCACGTTTTCCTTCCCACGAATCTTGACTATGGGAATACGACTGCGCCTCAGTTGCTTGGTCCCTCGGTCTATGATTTTGACTGGTTTCTCGAGGAAATGTAAGGACTCATTGATTTGTATATCGTCGAGAGGAACTTGAAATCCTTCAGCTAAACACTACTTGAGATTCGAAATGTGAAATGTTGGATGGGCGTTGTTGAGTTCTTGAGGTAGGTCTGGAGATATGCCACTTTGCTAATACTCTTGAGTATCTTTAAAGGACCTACAAAGCGTGGAATGAATTTTCCTTTCTTACCAAAACGGACGACTCCCTTCCAAGGGGATACCTTGAGGAGTACGTGGACACCAATGTTAAATTCCAAGGGTTTGCGATGTTTATCCGCGTAGCTCTTTTGTCAGCTTCTAGCTTTGAGGAGGTTGTCACGGATTTGTAGGATCTTGTCCGTCGTTTCTTGTATGAGCTTGTGACCGGTGATTTATGCCTCGCCGATCTCATGCCAACAAATAGGTGAATAACACTTACGACCATACAATGTTTCTAATGGAGCCATTTTAATACGAAGTGATAACTGTTGTTGTATGAGATTCCACCAAGGGTAAATGCACATCCCGATTTCCACCAAAATCAATTACGCACGAACGAAGCATGTCCTCGAGGGTTTGGATAGTATGTTTGGTTTGACCATCCGATTGAGTATGATAAGCCGTACTAAGATTAAGTTGCGTACTCATTGCGGTCTGAAATGTTTGCCAAAGGCGAGAAGTGAAACGACCATCGCGGTCCGAAATGATGTCAATGGGAACGTCATGATGGCAGATGACTTCTTTGGTGTAGATATGAGCTAATTTCTTAACTTGATAATCTTCACGAATAAGGAGGAAGTGAGCGGATTTAGTCAAACGGTCGATGATCACCCTAATACTATCGTGACCGGAAGAGGTTCGAGGAAGTTTGGTTATGAAGTCCATGGATATATTCTCCCATTTCAAGACTGGAATTTCTGATTGTTCGAGTAGCCCCGAAGGACGTTGATGTTTGGCTTTCACCTTGGAACATGTGAGGCATTTGGAAACGAAGGTTGTGATGTCTTTCTTCATACCTGACCACCAATAAGATACACGGAGATCTTGATACATCTTGTCGGCATCAGGGTGAATGGAGTATCGAGACTTGTGCGCCTCTTTCATAAAGAGGTCACAGAGGTTGTCACGCTTTGGAACCCAAATTCGATCAAGGTAGTAGAGGATTCCGTTGGATTTAGATACGAACTGGCTTTCGGCACCACAATTCATTTCGTCGTACAAGTTATCCTCATTGATGGATGAGTATTGTGCCTCACGAATACGGTTTTGAATGTCGATTTGTATTTGGAAGCAACAAATACTCTTGACATGAGTTTTTCGACTAAGGGAATTGGCCACGACATTCTCTTTATTGGGGTGATAGCGAATCTCACAATCATAGCCGTTGAGAAATTCTACCCATCGTCTTTGACGCATGTTGAGTTCCTTTTGGATAAAGAGATGTTGTAGGCTCTTATGGTCGATGAAGACTATACACTTAGTACCGTAAAAGTAGTGTCGCCAAATCTTTAACACGAAAACAATCGCACCAAGTTTAAGGTCATGGATAGTGTAGTTCTTCTCGTGTATTTTAAGTTGTCTTGATGCATAAGCGATAACCTTGTCTCATTGCATGAGAACACAACCGAGACCTTGGTTAAAAGCATCACAATAGACAATGAAATCATCGTTACCATCAGAAAGAACGAGGATAAGAGCATTACAAAGCAAGTCCTTGAGAGTTTGAAAAGGTTTATCATTTTGAGACAACGAAGTAAGCGGAACGGCGATCTTTGAAAAGTTGGAGATGAATCGGCGGTAGTAACTGACCAATCCAAGCATCGAACGAATTTCAGATGGGGACTTTGGTGCGACCCAATTCTTGACAACTTTGATTTTGACGGGGTCAATATGAATGCCTTTCTTAATTTTATACAAATATTTTATACTTATAAATTTAGTTTTACGAATTTATCGTGCTTCCGTACGTCACAAATGCAAACGTGAATGAAAAACGTTACTGCAGGAACGCATCAGTAACGAAATGGAAGCATCGAACATGCGTATTACCTTCAAAACTGAAATTTTACGATATATTTAGCTTCGCAACTAAATTTAATAAACGCGGTTGAAACCAAATCGAAAAACAGATTGGAACGACCAACGACACGTTTTATGCAATTTTAATGCAATCGAGGATCCAACGCGACAAACAATGACTACCAACCATACTTTACGCGATTTAATACAAGAATTTTTTTTACGACGTTGTCTGAAGTTTGGGTGCAAAGACGGGTTCCTGAAACGTTAACGGGCCAGTTAGAACACGGGAAGTGGGCTTGTGGGCCCTGGGCCCAAGCCCACAAAACAAACCCTACCTGTTTAAATCCTTCAAACCCTATTGTTCATTATTTTGACCAGCCGCGTAGCACAAATTCCCTCCCACTTCCTTTTTTTTCTCTGCAACATGCTCAAACCACACAAACTTAGAGAACCTTATCCACCACAACCTCCTCTTCATCTCCTCCTCACACACACTCCATCTCACCTCTTCATCTATCACAGGAACCAGCCGGCCAACATAGGCGGTGCGCGACGGCGGTGGCAGAGCCACGACGGGCCAGAGTGTAAGGAAAACCACCACCATAAGCGGCAACGCTATGGTGGTGGCATCAGGAGGTTAAATCGAGCGAGAAAGAAAGAGAAATCGGGAAGAGAGAGAGGGGGTGACGAGATGAAGCGGCGCCGCCTGTCGCAACCCCCGTCCCCTAGTTACCCGGGAACGGGCGGCCGCGGCCAGTTTCAGTGGTATTCGTGTTTATCATTTTGGCAACGGAAATTACATCAGGACCGTAGTTAGGAAATATTTTATCAGAGTAAAATACCATACTTTCATAATATTAAACACGTAGGAATAATCCCAAGTTTTAAGTACACACATTTTCATAGGGATAAACCCTATTTTATTTAATAAAACATCTCTTTATTTTAGGTAACTTTATAGCCACTTTTCCAAGCCTTCAGTGCTGTCCAGCTGGCTTCTATTTGTCTTTCACATTTTGTTACCTGAAATGCCTTTTAAACCATTTTGTAAGTGGGAAATACTAGTGGGTGAATCTCAGTTTAATCAAGTTACGTAAAACCATTGTACAGTATTGAGGGCGGTCGCACAATTACATTTGTTTCCATCTACTTTAATTACCTCCCACGGTACGGTTGACTTGTGGTCATGTTACTCCTCGCAAGGTAGTAAAAAATTTTGTATAGAAAACCCCAACATACCGACGATAATTGTAGAATACAAATACTCAATCACTGTTTAATATATTATTAATTAAGTGAGGTTTTGTAAAAACAGTTTGCAAAAAGGAGATTACTCACATTGCTGTCTTAGGTTTTCCTCTAGGGTTTCCTGATGATTATCTATAAATTACACAAATGCACACATGTTAGTATAATAACCCAATAAAAGTAATACCCTCCCCAAGACGGCATTCCAACGACTACGTCGGGCAGAACCACGACAGCAGTTACGGAACCCTGGATCAATCGGGCAGCGTATCTAATACGTAACCGGGGTTATGATACTTACAATGAGGCAGAACTTCGTTATTTAGGGGGGGTATTATGCCCGAGAATAGCTTATACTATCAGAAATTTCAAGTGAGAAAAGTGTGTGAGCGAATTCGAATGATCAGCCGAAGCCTGTTGTTTATAGGGCCTGTTTTGGGATTCGTCGCGCCCCGCGTAAGCTTTGGCCAGGGCCTTCGCGGCCCGCGACATAGGCTGGGTAGGCCCTAGACATGTTGGGTCACCGTTCTAGCCTCGACACTTGTACGCCACATGGCAGCTCAGGGCTGCGCCTCATGTCCACTCGGTCGCGGCCCGCGTAAGACCACACTTAGGTCTTCGTGGCCCGCCACAAATATTAAAAATTCAATTTTAATTTAATTTAATAAGATAAAGGTATTCGGGGCCCGTTTTCGTATATGGGGTTTATTTTAAGACATAATATTGGGACATTTTAAAATATATTAGGGTGTCGAAAATATTTTTGAGGGTTGTTATATCCTCCCCACCTTGTTTTAGAGCTCATCCTCGAGATCTACTGGAATAGGTGTGGCTATTTCATTTGCATTTCTGATTCAAGCTCCCATGTATACTCTGGTCCTCTTTTAGAGTCCCATTTCACTTTGACCAGAACTAATCTCTTGTGTTTGAGGTTCTTAAATTTTCTGTCTTCAACCTATAGAGGCTTCTCTACAAAATTGAGTTGTTCATTTACCTCTGTATCCTTAAGAGGTACTACCAGTGATTCATCAGCTAAGCATTTCTTGAGATTCGATACACGAAATACATCATGTATTCCTGCCATTTCCTCTGGCAGTTGTAGCTGATAGGCTACAAGTCCTATTCTTCTAATAATCTCAAAAGGTCCAACATACCTGGGGCTTAGCTTTCCCCTTTTGATGAATCTTACCCCTCCTTTCCAAGGAGAGACTTTTAATAACACTTTGTCACCTACTTGAAATTCCAATGGCTTTCGTCGGTTATCAGCATAAATCTTTTGTCGATCACGTGGTGCTTTCAGTCGTTCCTTGACTTGAACAATCTTCTCGGTTGTTTCTTACACTATTTCAGATCCAGATAGTTGCTTTTCCCCAATTTCTGCCTAACAGACTGGGGTTCGGCACTTTCGTCCATAAAGTGCTTCGAATGGTGTAACATTGATACTTGTGTGATAACTGTTATTGTAAGAAAATTCTATTAATGGTAAGTGGTCATCCCAATTACCTCCGAAATCAATTACACAAGCTCTAAGCATGTCTTCCATTTTCTGAATTGTCCTTTCGCGTTTTCCATCCGCTTGAGGATGATAAGCTGTGCTTAGATTCAACTTGGTTCCCATCGCTTTTTGGAAACTTGCCCAAAAATGAGAGGTAAAACGGCTATCCCTATCAGAAATAATTGATAAAGGAATTCCATGTAATGAAACTATTTCATTTACATATAATTTAGCTAATTGTTCCATACTGAAAGTTTCCTTCATTGGTAGGAAATGAGCTGACTTAGTTAGCCTGTCTATAATTACCCAGATTGTATCATTACCTTTCCTTGTTTCGGGTAATTTGGTAACAAAATCCATTGTTATTAATTCCCATTTCCATACTGGCATTTCTAACTGTTGCAATAAAACTGAGGGTTTCTGGTGGTCAGCTTTGACTTGTGAACAGGTTAAACACTTAGAAACATAAGCTGCTATATCCTTCTTTATTCCTATCCACCAGAAATTCTTCTTTAAGTCCTGATACATTTTATCACTTCCAAGATGCATTGTATACTTAGACTTATGGGCTTCTTCTAATATATAGTGGCGTAGGTTTCCTAATTTGGGTATCCACATTCTTTTCTTATGGAATCTCCAAATTCCCTCTATTCCTTGTTCTAATTCCTTGATCGTTCCTTTCAATTTTTCAGTATCATCCTTGATTACTGATTCTTATGCTTTTCTAATATGTTCATTTAAATCTACCTGTAGATTTAATTTAAGAGAACACACTCTTTGTGGCTTTTCATGATACTTTCGACTTAAAGCATCAGCCACTACATTTGCCTTTCCTGCATGATACTGGATATTACAATCATCATCACTAAGTATTTCCATCCAGCGTCTTTGCCTCATATTCAACTCTTTTTGCCCAAAAACATACCTTAAACTCTTATGGTCGGTAAAAATGGTAAACTTACTACCGTAAAGGTAATGTCTCCAAATCTTAAGGGCAAAAATTATGGCTCCTAATTCCAAATCATGGGTTGAATAGTTCCCTTCATGATTCTTAAGCTGTCTAGATGCGTAAGCTATAACCTTTTGACGTTGCATCAATACACATCCATAACCTAACTTAGAAGCGTCACAATAGACTACAAAGTCTTCAGCTCCTTCTGGTAATGCTAGTATGGGTGCGTTGGTTAGTCTTTGCTTAAGGATTCTAAAAGCTTCTTCTTGTTTTGGTTCCCATTCAAACTTAATAGATTTACAGGTTAGTTTAGTTAAGGGAATGGCTATTCTAGAAAAATCTCGAATAAATCTTCTATAATAACCGGCCAATCCTAAGAAACTTCTAACCTCGGTTGGTGACTCAGGGGTTTTCCATTTAGTAATTGCCTCGATCTTGGTGGGATCCACATGAATTCCTTCATGATTAACTAAATGTCCAAGAAACTGTACCTGTTCTAACCAAAACTCACACTTTGAAAACTTAGCATAAAGCTTTTCCTTTCTTAATAAACTTAGAAGTGCGTGCAAATGCTTTGCATGTTCCTCCTTACTCTTAGAGTAAATGAGAATATCATCTATAAAGACAATTATGAATTTATCCAAATATGGCTTACATATTCGGTTCATCATGTCCATAAATGCAGCTGAGGCATTGGTTAAACCAAATGGCATGACAGTAAATTCATAATGACCGTACCTTGTTCTAAACTCGGTCTTAGGAATGTCCTCTTCCTATACCTTTAATTGATGATATCCTGACCGTAAATCGATTTTAGAGAAAAATCGAGCTCCTTACAATTGATCGAACAGATCATCCATCCTTGGTAATGGATACCGATTTTTAATCGTGACCTTGTTCAATTCACGGTAATCAATGCACATACGCATAGATCCGTCTTTCTTCTTAACGAATAAAATCGGTGCTCCCCATGGCGATGAACTTGGCTGTATGAATCCTTTCTCCAATAATTCGTCTAATTGATTCTTTAGTTCCTGCATTTCTGCGGGTGCCAAATGGTAAGGTGCTTTGGTAATTGGTGCTGTCCCTGGTAGCAGATGGATTCTGAATTCAAATTCCCTGTCCGGAGGTAGTCCTGGTAATTCTTCTGGAAATACATCTGAAAACTGAGATACTACTGGAATATCTTTTGATTCTTTTCCTTTAGTGTTAGTGATTATAGAAATCAAATACACTAATGATCCTTTTCTTATATAACTTGCTGTTTTCATCACAGAGATGAATTTTGTGGATCTAGATGGCTTATCTCCTTTAATTGTGATCTTTTCACCCTTTGGTGGATTTACTTGGATTGACTTTTGATCACATAAAATACTGGCTTTATTGGCTATTAACCAATCCATTCCTAATACAACATCAAATCCTGCCAGATTCATTGGATAAAGGTTTGCAATAAATTTTTGATTTAAAAATTCTATTCTTGCTCCCTGCAAGATTTCAGAAATCTTAATGGTTTCTCCATTGGCTGTCTCTACTAGACATTCTTGTGGGAGTTTAGTTAATGGTTGGTTGAGAAGTTTGCAAAATGAAGTATTAATATAACTTTGGTTCGCACCAGAGTCAAATAATACTTTAGCAAAAACATCATTAACTAAAAACGTAACGACTATCACGTCTGGAATCATCTTGGCTTCATCCGCCGTCAGAACAAATGCTCTAGCATTTTTGGTAGTCTTATTGCCCATGGCTGGAACTAGTTTTGGACAATTCGGCTTGATGTGACCTTTTTCTCCATAGTTGAAGCACATTCCATTATTAGGTTTCCTCCTGCAATCTTCTTCCTTGTGCCCTGGTATCTTGTAGAAATTGCAGTAAGTAGAGCATTTTCCTAAATGCTTCTTCTTGCAGGCCTTGCAGTAGGGTGCAGAGGTAGAACCTACATTTCTCCCATGGTTGGAATTTCCATAACGAAATTATTGGGTAAGCCTTTGAGCTAAGTTCTTTCTCTAGTCTTCTTCTCGAGTACGCACTAATTCATCAATCAAGGTGTTTGCTAGTTTTACAGATTCTTCTATAGTTTGAGGTCTAGCTGCCTTGACTACATGCCTAATCTCACTAATTAATCCCCAGATGTAATGGGAGATTAATACTGGTTCTGGTGATGCAAGGGTTGGCACTATTCTAGCATATTCAAAGAATAATGTAGTGTACCCCTTACTATCCACTCCAGTCATTCTACGGTTTAAGAACTTATTTGCTATCTGTTCTTTTTCATTGGCAGGGCAGAATTTCCTTTCCACCATGTTCTTAAATTCCTCCCATTCCATATTGTAAACCCTATCACTTCCCCTAGACTGGAGGATGGTGTTCCACCATTCTAAGGCTGAGTTCTTAAACAGATTGGAAGCAAACATTATTTTATCCTCGTCCGCGCACTTGCTTATTTTTAAGACTGCCTCAGTCTTTTCTATCCAGCGTAGAGCCGCAATGGCCCCTTCATTGCTTGGGAATTCAATTGGTTTACAAGACCAGAATTTTTTATAAGAACAACCATAAGATATGGTTCTTCTTTTTTTTGGGAATGGGCACTTGAAGTATGGGTCCATTGTTTACGTTGTGTTCCGGTTCAGTGGGTCATTTACTGCAATGGTTACTTTTATTATCCGCTTCCCTAACTGTCTTAATAATATATGGCATTGCATCTATTATCCCTTGTGCCACTATGTGTTGGATGACACTGTTATCCACTGGGTTTCCATTGTTATCATTGTTCGGATTATCATTATTCGGGTTATTGTCGTTCTGGTTATTATCATTCTGGTTTTCCTGGTTCACTTCGTTGTCCATCTAAATTTTAAACATTTACCATGCATTAATATCACAAAATAATATTTAATACAACCAATCACACAACACGCGTATTGATAAAAAACGTCGAACATTGCGACTTACTCTTTCTTATATATATTACGCATCTAATACAAACCGAAACTGGAAATTAAATTTACAATACTAATAGGCATCTATAGCTATTGTCTAGATATTTTTTTTTCAAACATATACACATATTATATTATTATTTTTATTATTACTGTCTCCACCATCACTGATATGGGTTCATCCAGAACTCCATATTACGCTCGTCGTACTTCCAGACGAGTCGTTCTCCAACCCGCCTCATCCTCTCACTACTTTCTAAAATCTCCTCTCCGAAGGTTCGGAGCTCTTGCACATTTTCTGCACTCATTGGGGGGGGGGGCAAGTGCTGGGACTGGGTTTAGGAACTGGAGCATGGGTTCCTGATACGGGTATGGATTCTCTAAAATTTCCCTAATGTATTCATCGTTATCATAGTAGGGATCTAGAGGGTCCAAACCTGGGTAGGCTGCTAGATTCGGCATGGGTTCATCTTCTGGTATTGGGTAGCGCTGCTGGTAATCCTATGTTCATCTAACCCCGGGTCGTAGTCTGGGTCTAAGGGATTGGGGGCTGGTATACTAGGTATCTCTTCTGGGTTAAAATTAGGCATTGGGAATTGGTTTTATGGGTTGTTTTCTATTTCCATTGGCTGGGTAGGAAACAATGGTAATGGTTGGGGTGCTATGAGTTGCTCTAGGTTAGGGTCGGCAGCTGTGGTTGCTAGGATATGGAAGTTTGCTAGACTCCTATTGAGCATATCCTGTGTATGGGCATCTGTCTCTCTTTTAACGGCTGCTAGGGCTCGCTGTTGTTGTAACTTTTTCATTCTTTTCCTACGTTCATGCGCTCCTCTACTGAACCATCCTCTCTTTTTAGGAGGGAATGGCTTTTCACACTGAGCCTTAAACACGAATATCCCATCTTCATTGTCAGCTGAATACCCTGAGAGGGCAGGCTGTGAAGAGGTGCCTTAGCTCCTAGGTGAGCTGGACAACTGACGGTAGGCGTCGGAAGGTCCTTGGTCGCTCATACTGTAAACTAACAAATAGTCAAATAACACACAACAATAAAATACGACTATGCACGTAGTTCCGTAATTTATTTCCTAACACTTTGAATAACATCTTGGTGTCAGCAGAACATTTCTGTGGCTGAATCAGTGGCTTAGCTCTGATACCACCTTCTGTCGCAACCCCCGTCCCCTAGTTACCCGGGAACGGGCGACCGCGGCCAGTTTCGGTGGTATTCGTGTTTATCATTTTGGCAGCAGAAATTACATCAGGACCGTAGTTAGGAAATATTTTATCAGAGTAAAATACCATACTTTCATAATATTAAACACGTGGGAATAATCCCAAGTTTTAAGTACACACATTTTCATAGGGATAAACCCAATTTTATTTAATAAAACATCTTTTTTATTTTAGGTAACTTTATAGCCACTTTTCCAAGCCTTCAGTGCTGTCCAGCTGGCTTCTATTTGGCTTTCACATTTTGTTACCTGAAACGCGTTTAAAAACATTTTGTCAGTGGGAAATACAGGTGGGTGAATCTCAGTTTAATCAAGTTAAGTAAAACCATTGTACAGTATTGAGGGCGGTCGCGCAATTACATTTGTTTCCATCTACTTTAATTACCACCAACGGTACTGTCAACCCGACTTGTGGTCATGTTACTCCTCGCAAGGTAGTAACAAATTTTGTATACGAAACCCCAACATACCGACGATAATTGTAGAATACAAATACTCAATCACTGTTTAATATATTATTAATTAACTGAGGTTTTGTAAAAACAGTTTGCAAAAAGGAGATTACTCACATTGCTGTCTTAGGTTTTCCTTTAGGGTTTCCTGATGATTATCTATAAATTAAACAAATGTACACGTGTTAGTATAATAACCCAATATTAGTAATACCCTCCCCGAGACGGTATTCCAACGACTACGTCAGGCAGAACCACGACAACTGTTATGGAACCCTGGATCAATCGGGCAGCGTATCTAATACGTAGCCTGGGTTATGATACTTACAACGAGGTGGAACTTCGTTATTTAGGGGGGGTATTATGCCCGATAATAGCTTATACTATCAGAAATTTCGAGAGAGAAAAGTGTGTGAGCGAATTCGAATGATCAGCCGAAGCCTGTTATTTATAGGGCCTGTTTTGGGATTCGTCGCACCCCACGTAAGCTTCGGCCAGGGCCTTCGTGGCCCGCGACATAGGCTGGGTAGGCCCTAGCCATGTCGGGTCACCGTTCTAGCCTCGACACTTGTACGCCACGTGGCAGCTCAGGGCTGCGCCTCATGTCCACTCGGTCGCGGCCCGTGTAAGACCACGCTTAGGTCTTCGCGGCCCGCCACAGATATTAAAAATTCAAATTTTAATTTAATTTAATAAGATAAAGGTATTCGGGGCCTGTTTTCGTATGTGCGGTGTATTTTAAGACATATTGGGACATATTAAAATATATTAGGGTGTCGAAAATATTTTTGAGGGTTGTTATATCTCTCGGCGGCAGCAATGGAGGCGACGACGGACAGAGTGACGAGCCATGGTTCGAGTTGTTTTTCCGGTAACACTTGTCTCTGTTTCCCTCGTTCTCTTTCATTTTTTTCTTTCTTTTGTGAAGATTAATGTCGGTGTTCTGCTGATTGACGGGTTGATGATGATGTTAGGTTGCTGTTGATGTTGAAGATAGTGGAGGTGGTTCCGCACTACGGCAGGAACAACCGGGGGGGGGGGTGCTCGACTCGTGTTTCAGCTCAGTAGGAGTCCGTGAGTTTTGGTTCGGTTTTTTCAAGTGGGTTTCGGGATTAGTTGGCTCATATTTAAGATACGTGCGGTTCAAGAATATTCGGGTTTCGGGTCAAGTCTCGTCTCGGTTCAAGATGTGGGTTTCGTAAAGTGGGTTATCACTGGGTCAGACGGTTCGGTTCGATCAACTCGGGTCAAACCCGGTTAACTCAGTTAACTCAGTTAACCCGGTTGAGTCGATCAACTCAACGAGTCAACTCGGTAAACACAGTCAAAGCAAGTCAACTCAGTTGACTCGGTCAACCCAGTCAAACCATTCGGTGAATCGACACACGAGGATTGGTAAAGAATTAGCGACGCAATTAATTTATTTACGTTTTTATATAGTTTTATGTCTCACGTGAAAACGAGCTCTCGAACCAAACAAATTGACGAATTGATAGTTAAAATTTACTTTGATTTATTATCTTGTTTATATAAATTGATTATACATATACATTGTTGCATAATTGTTGAATTTTGAAAAATTACAAAAACTTGTGTTGTAGGAGCGTCCAAAAAAAGAGGAAACTCTGCCCGTAAAAATCTGTAAAAATTAACGTGTTTTACTATAAAACGAAACCTTTCGGATTCAAATGATTTTATAAGAATAGATACAAATGCGTATTTGATTTGACGAAGCCTTGTAACATACACAAAACAAGCCGATAACTTTTCAATGAACATGTTTACAAGATAATGGAATTCGGTATTCTTTCACAAAATAAATATAATTATTTATATTGTTTCAAACGCCGATAACCCGAATTCGTTTATAAAATACATGTAGTTATCAAATTTATTTCAAATATCAAACAACACGGATTCTGTTATAAAATAAATATAGATTATATATTTATTTCAAATATCAAACAACACAATTACTTTTATAAAAATATATATATTTTATATAGTTATTTCAAACACGAAACAACTCGTATTCTTTTATAAAATAAATATAACTATTATATTTATTTTAAACGACCTCAACACGAAAGCTCTATTAAACAAATATAACTTTTTGTATTTATATCAAACGCCTAAACGACATATACCTATATTTTTATAATTATCATACGAGACGTGATATATAATACGAGTTCGTTATATATTATTTTTATATAAATATTCATTACATACACGTGCGACTTCCCGAGACGACTGATTCTATCAATATATTTATATATTTTTATATAAATATTTATATATTTTAAATCTCACGAAAACTAAGTGTTTTTCAAGACTTAGTAAACTATAACCGACATTAAACGAAACTTAACAAGTATAACTTAAACGTTTCTATTAAGTTAACAACTTACCGTCGAATCGTTCGGTTAACGATTCGGTAGAGCTCGACGGCACGTAGTTTAGTTAGCGCTTTTATTTAGAAACTTATAAGATATTCCGTGTTAAGGATATTATAGAATGCAAGCTAGCAAATCACGTCTGGGAAACGACATCACAAAGTCATATTAAGCTAACTTTGCACAAGGATATCCATGTGAGTTCATAACCCCACCTTTTTACGGTTTTACATTTTTCTAAATGTGTTCGGGGTGGAAAGACATGCACGTTTTGCAAAACCAAACAAGGTTTTCGGTGATCACAAATTGCATATTTTCTCGACATAAACGTTTTGCTAAAACACATAAGGTTTTTTATGAACAAAAATTACATATTCTTAAACCATGCTACAAGCAAGTTTTAACTAACACAAATGATACGTGATTTTCATTAAACTCAAATGGTTTACAAAAAACTTATGCAAAACATACCGGTTTTTACAAAACCGTAAACTGTTACGAAACATGCATGAGCTACAGACACTAGGGTGATGGGGTTGGTCCTAGTTACAAGGGGACTGGGGGTCCCACATACAAACTGAAGGACTGGTTGGTCCTGTACACGAACAACAGAGACTGTGTGTTCCACATACAACGACCCAAAATCTTGCATGCACCTAAGGCCTTCATCTTAAGGACTGAATAGTCCAACATACAGACTCATACGCGCATGTTTGTCATTGTCATGCACAGACATTGACAGCCACACAAGTTTTACAAACACAAAACTTTACAAATACAAGGTTTTACAAACATAACGCTTTACACATACAAGGTTTCACAAATGCAAAGTTTTCATGTAACATGCTAAAGAAAATGATTTTTATTTCTTTTTCTAAAACAATACTTTAAAAACCGGTTATTCAAAAAAAATTGTTTCAAACCTTTTACAAACAAACTATGAACTCGCTCAACTTTATGTTGATTTTTCGCGTGTTTCTTTCTCATGTTGCATTTCAAAACTATGGCACGGTTGGAATAGGAGAACCATGAGGATTCAAGCATTTAGTGGGTGTTCGTTTTCTAGAATACTTAGCATTAACTATTTTCGCTATGCAATTAAGATACCAGTCCAGTCACGCCAGCTCTGATAATTCGGGGTGTAACAGATTGGTATCAGAGCTATAGGTTACAGCGAATAGGGTTTTCTGTAGAGATACCTAGGCTCTAACCTCACATTTCTCTGGGAACTTAGGTTATTAAGACTTTGAATACATACAGAATTCCTAAGACTCGAATATGATCTCCAAACGTTGCCGAAAACAATGGTCAAAATCTTGTTTTTAAACGTACGCTAATGTTGTGTTTTATACACGGTACACAAAAACAATAACACATAGAACACAAAACTTTGAGAGTTTAGGGAACATGCATTTAGAACCTTTGGAAACTTATGTGGAAGTTCATTAAAGGTTATTGCATAGGAAACAAGTCTATTAACTCGGGCATATTTTTACAACTTTTGCATCTAGTGAGTATATTTTTACACCTCTACTCCTCTTAATGGTCATTGTATCATGATAATTTCTTTTATTATAACGAACACTCGTTTGCTTCATTTCTTGAAAAATTCATATGTTACACATGCATCGTTTGTTACGCATGTGGTTTCACTTCGAATGATCGTTTTCATAAAAAAATTCAATTATTATTTCGCTATATCTAATTATTTCTTCATGAACAGGATGATCTGCACACTTATAAGTGTTGACTCCTTGCTATCGAGTCAACGAACTTTCTTGAAACTCCTCTTTCTTTTCAAGACACGTACCGGTTTATTGTTGTAACCATGCCGAAAATTTCGTTGTCGATACATGTATTTGTTGTTGGATTGCGTCTAAACCAAGTTCAATTGTTGGAACTTGTCCACTACACTTATTCAACTCAAGGCATCATATGATGTATTGAGAGCATCATTTTCAAATCAATTTTTAACAAGCGATTCATTTGTCCCGAGTTGTAGTAGACTTGTTTGTTCTTCAACTCCATTAAATCATTTGTTGGTTATGACACCTTGTGGTGGCGTTTTCACAAATTTGAAGCTTGCGCTAATCTCGTTTACACATCTCATGCACGGATTTAATTATTAATTTATTGATTTATTTTAAATCCACTTTGATTTATCATATTAAAGTAGTCTTAATATAATCTTGTGTTAAGATAATGGTACACAAATTCATGTTATATTCCGGTGTACTTCCTAACGGTTCATTCATTATCGATCAAATGTTTTGCGATCTACATTGCTTTTTCATCTTCGGCCGGAAACAATATTTCTTTGATATTCCACTTTCAATTGAAAATCCTATTATGTCAGTTTGCAACAAATGTTCAGATTTACTTCGTTGAGCCCTCATTTGATTTCAAACACGGTGAACTTGTTTTGTCACCACTATTATTGAATTATCTCGATCACTACGACATCTTGTGGCGTCGGTAGAACTTGCAGCTTGGCTGATCATGATCGAGCGTTTCATGCAAAACTATTTCATTTGAGCATGTTGATTCTAAGTTTCATCTAGTGGATGTTATTATTTCTAGAATTCAATTGCATATTGTGAATGATCGTTTAGAATTCTGTTGGTTAAAATTCCTCTTTGTTAGACCCTTGTTAACCTGGTCACACTGGTGACTGTATCAGTACATCTCATTTCCATTGACATCAAATTCTGAAAACACATTTCTTTTAACATTTGGGTTCTTATTGCTGTAGCATGTCCTTGAATTCACATAATTTGAATAAGTCTTGATTCAATTTCATGGTCATTCACTTTGGTATTATTCGTATTCATCTACGTATAACATAACTCTAAGGAGTTAACATGGTCTAAATTTCGAGAACGAAATTTTATTAACATGGGGACAATGTGACAACCGGTAATTTACGCCTTTAATTACGTGATAAACAAATGTTTAAAGCAATAATAAATAGTTTTTAAGATGTAAATTAACAAAAATTAGGCCTTTGGAGTGCCTAGGAACGCCTATTCGACTTTACAATACGCGTATGACAATCCGCGTGAAATCTACTGAATACTAAACGATAATGAACTGAAACCGAACAAAATACTGACAATGCCGACAAATACGCATTTTATACGAATATTTTATACTTATAAATTTAGTTTTGCGAATTTATCGTGCTTCCGTACGTCACAAAGGCAAACGTGAACGAAAAACGCGACTGAAGGAACGTATCGGCAATGAAACGGAAGCATTGAACACGCGTATTACCTTCAAAACTGAAATTTTACGATATATTTAGCATCGTAACGGAATTTTAATAAACGCAGTCGAAACCGAATCGAAAAACGGATTAAACGACCAACGACGCGTTTTACGCAATTTTAACGCAACAGACGATCCAACGCGACAAACAACGACTACTGACCATACTTTATGTGATTTAATACAAGAATTGTTTTTTACGACATTATCTGGAGTTCGGGTGTGAAGACGTGTTCCTGAAACGTTAACGGGCCACTTAGAACACAGGAAGTGGGCTTATGGGCCCTAACCCACTAAACAAACCCTACCTATTTAAATCCTTCAAACCCTATTGTTCCTTATTTTGACCAGTCACTTAGTACAAATACCCTCCCACTTCCTTTTTTTTCTCCGTAACATGTCTCAAACCACACACGCTTGGAGAATCTTATCCACCCCAACCTCCTCTACATCTCCTCCTCACACCCACTCCATCTCACCTCTTCATCTATCACAGGAATCATCTGGACACCACAGGCGGTGCACGACAGCAGTGGCAGAGCCACGACGGGCCGGAGTGTAAGGAAAATCTCCACCACAAGCGGCGGCGATGTGGTGGTGGCGTCGGGAGGTTAAATCGAGCGAGAAAGAAAGAGAAATTAGGAAGAGAGAGAGGGCGACGAGATGAAGCGGCGCCGCCGCTCACCGCGACAACGGAGGTGATGGCAGACAGAGTGACGAGCCCCGGTTCGAGTTGTTTTTCTGATAACACTTGTCTCTATTTCCCTCGTTCTCTTTCATTTTTTTTCTTTCTTTTCTGAAGATTGATGGCGGTGTTCTGCTGATTGACGGGTTGATCATGATGTTAGGCTACTGTTGATGTTGAAGATGGCCGAGGTGGTTCCGCACGACGGTAGGATCGACCGGGGGGGGGGGGGTGCTCGACTCGGGTTTCAGCTCAGGTAGGAGTCCGGGAGTTTTGGTTCGGGTTTTTCAAGTGGGATTCGGGATTAGTTGGTTCCAAATTAAGATTCGTTCGATTCAAGAATATTCAGGTTTCGGGTCAAGTCTCGTCTCGGTTCAAGATGTGGGTTTCGTGAAGCGGGTCAACACTGGGTCAGACGGTTCGGTTCGGTCAACTCGAGTCAAACCCAGTTAATTCAGTTAACTCAGTTAACTCTGTTAACCCGGTTGACTCGGTCAACTCAGCAAGTCAACCCGGTCAACACAGTCAAAACGAGTCAACTCAGTTGACTCGGTCAACTTAGTCAAACCATTCGGCGAATCGACACGAGGATTGGTAAAGAATTAGCGACGCGATTTATTTATTTATGATTTTATATAGTTTTATGTCTCACGTGAAAACGTGCTCTCGAACCAAACAAATTGACGAATTGATAGTTAAAATTTACTTTAATTTATTATCTTGTTTATATAAATTGATTATACGAATACATTATTGCATAATTGTTGAATTTTGAAAAATAACGACAACTTATGTTGTCGGGGGAGTCCAAAAACAGAGAAAACTCTGCCCGTTTTTCGTAAAAATCTGTAAAAATTAACGTGTTTTATTATAAAACGAAACCTTTTGGATTCAAATGATTTTATAAGAATAGATACAAACGCGTATTTGATTTGACGAAGCCTTGTAACATACACAAAAACAAGCTGATAAGTTTTCAATGAACATGTTTACAAGATAACGGAATTCGGTATTGTTTCACAAAATCAATATAATTATTTATATTGTTTCAAACGCTGATAACCCGAATTCGTTTATAAAAATACATATAGTTATCATATTTATTTCAAATATCAAACAACACGAATTCTTTTATAAAATAAATATAGTTTATATATTTATTTCAAATATCAAACAACACAAATACTTTTATAAAAATAAATATATTTTATATATTTATTTCAAACGCCAAACAACTTGTATTCTTTTATAAAATAAATATAACTATTATATTTATTTTAAATGACCTCAACACGAAAGCTCTATTAAATAAATATAACTTTTTTATATTTATTTGAATCGCCTAAAAGACATATACCTATATTTCGATAATTATCATACAAGACGCGATATATAATACGAGTTCTTTATATATTATTTTTATATAAAAAATCATTACATACACGTACGACTTCTCGAGACGACTAACGAGATTCTATCGATATACTTATATATTTTTATATAAATATTTATATATTTTAAATCTCACGAAAACTAAGTGTTTTCAAGACTTAGTAAACTATTACCGACATTAAACGAAACTTAACCAGTATAACTTAAATGTTTCTATTAAGTTAACAACTTACCGTCGAATCGTTCGGTTAACAATTCGGTAGAGCTCGGTGACACGTAGTTTAGTTACCGCTTTTATTTAGAAACTTATAAGATATTCTGTGTTAGGGATATTATAGAATGCAAGCTAGCAAATCACGTCTGGGAAACGACATCACAATGTCATATTAAGCTAGCTTTGCACAAGGATATCCTGGTGAGTTCATAACCCCACCTTTTTTACGGTTTTACATTTTTCTAAATGTTTTCGGGGTGGAAACACATGCACATTTTGCAAAAACAAACAAGGTTTTCGGTGATAAAAAATTTCATATTTTCTAAACATACACGTTTTGCTAAAACACGTAAGGTTCTTGATGAACAAAAATTACAATTCTTAAACCATGCTACAAGCAAGTTTTAACTAACACAAATGATATGTGATTTTCATTAAACTCAAATGGTTTACAAAAAAACTTATGCAAAACATACCGGTTATTACAAAAATATAAACAGTTACGAAACATGCATGAGCTACAGACACTAGTGACGGGGTTGGTCCTAGTTACAAGTGGACTGGGGGTCCCACATACAAACGAGAGGACTGGTTGGTCCTGTACACAAACAACGGTGTCATGCCCACTTTTTCAACATTCAAATATATTAAAAATAACACACTAATTTTTGACAAAATTTCGGCATGACCCGTTCGTACTATAAACATTTCCCCTGCTTTTAACAAACATCATTCAAATAAACTTTTGCGACACTTTTTCAAAAGAAATAAAACTTGTGACCATACAAGACCTAACACAAGGGTTATGTCCGAACTACCCAAAAAAGTTTTAAAATTCAAACTACTTACGAACATCCTAAAACATAAAATTTACA